>JACEGR010002205.1:0-136666 GCA_014170235.1 Listronotus bonariensis | reverse complement strand
AGTGATTTGTGATATTACAATAAATTTACTGCTTTTAGTGTGACCATAACATTTGTTGTAAAATTGCAACAATTATGTGAATTTACATTTTTTGTAATATGAGTTTACAAAAATATGTAAAATTTAGTAAGTGTTGTGACCTAATTTTACAAAATATTTTGTAATATTCAAAAGCGTATTTACAAAATATTTGTGATATTACTGATGGTTTTTACAATGTATATTGTAAAATTACAAATTAATTTCACATTATTTAGTGAGTTTAAAATTACATCGTAAAATCACAATGTAAAATTACATTGCAAAATTCTTATGTGAAATTACAAAGAAAAATCACATCACTGTACCGGATGTGTCTTTTTGTGAAATTACAAGGAAAAATCACATCACTGTACAGAGTGGGCAAAATTGGGCGTTTTTATGGGCTATCTCAGTTATTACTAGATTTATTAAAACATTGATATAGGTGTTATGGGCTCGATTTTGGAGAAACTAAAAATGGCGTAGTCAGAATTTTATTAAAATTATTTATCTAAGAGATACGAGGGTAAATTGAAAAATTGTCGTTTTTTATTTTACTCTATATATCCTTTAATATAAAAATAGCAAAAACAATTATGACAATTTTTGTAAAACTTTTTACGTAGAATCTGCAGAACGTATTTAATTTTTATACAGGGTTGCGTTAAAAAGTTACAATGCCAACTTGATGTTTTTCTTATGGAACACCCTGTATATTTTTTTACTAATTAATAGTCCTAGTCACTCCAATAACAAATATATATAATATAGTGTTATTATCTCTTATAGTTTTTTAAATATTTTAATTTTAATATTTCTTTTTGAGCGTACCCTGTATAAACACCTTCCTTTAAAATAATATTTAAAATTATTATTTAAATGTAATAATTAATTTTTTTTTATGATTTAAACTAACCTTAATATACTTTTAGAAGTATAAACAATTACTAAACATTAATACCTACATATTTGTTGCTCATCACTAAAATGTTTCTGTGTGTTTTTTTAATATAATGATACATATAAGAATAAACCTTGTTTAAGATTGTAATTTTAACAAAATTTAAATTTGTTTCAAAATTTAAACCAACTAATTTGAAATAATATGTTAACAGGAGCGCTTTAAATAAAAACAAAAAAATATTACTTTTTTTTAATAATGCTACAGGCCAGGAGGCTTTAAAAAATTTAAAAAAAAACAAATAATAATATTACAGGTAATAACCTAATGGCATCATCCCCAGATAACCAAATTTAAAAAGTTAGAAGACAATTTTAAAAAATTGGGCTCTTTTAAAAGCCACACATTTTTTTACTGTGTTTATACTTTGAAAAGTATATTAAGGTTATTACCTATATATTATACAAATATCCTAATTATTATATTTAATTATAAATTCATAATATTATTTTAAAAGAATTTGTTTATACGGGGTACGCTCAAAAAGAAATATAAAAATTGAAATACTTAAAAAACTATAAGAGATAATGATACTTTGTTATATATATATTTGTTATTGAAGTGAGAAGGACTATTAATTAGTAAACAAATATACAGGATATTTCATAAGAAAAACATAAAAACATCAAGTTAGCATCGTAACTTTTTAACGCAAACCTGTATAAAAATTGAATACTTTCTGCAGATTCTACGCAAGAAGTTCTACAAAAATTGTCTTTATTGTTTTTGCTATTTCTTATATATTAAAGGCTATATAGAGGTAAATAAAAATGACAATTTTTCAATTTCCCCTCGTATCTCTTAGATAAATAATTTTATTAAAATTCTGACTACGCCATTTTTAGTTTCTCCAAAATCCCATAACACCTATATCAGTTTTTTAATAACTCTAGTAATAACTAAGATAACCCATAAAATCGTCCAATTTTGCCCACCCTGTACATGGTGTGTCAACATAATGTGCCGTTAGACGTATCTGGAGAACGAAAAGAGCTATCGATTTAAAATTTTCGTCATAGGCTAACAGGTGGTGATCTCTTAACTAAAAAGTATTTTTAAAATGTATGGTTGCCGGATTATTTCCAACCCAACATCAAATTTTAAATTTGAAATGAAACATCCGGCGCATTTTTATATTTTTGAATTTTACGTAAAATCCTTATTTATACGTAAAATTGCTGTCTTTAAAGTTGATAGTTTAGAATAAATTTTACTTTCCTTTGGCTTTTTTAAAGCTATTCGGTGGTACCAACTGATCATGGTACGATGATGGGAACAAACGAGGTACGTAACAAAAATTGTTTCAAGGTACCACCCACTATGTACCATTAAATAGTTCTTAAAAAACAAAGATAGGAAAATAAAATATATTGTCATATATCTTAGACCGTTTTCACACAGCAAAGTTATAATTATCAGTTATTCCTAAGTTCCAAACTATTAACTTTAGTGGTGAATATATAGTGTGGAGTGGCTTAGTTGCTTAGAAAGTAGAACACAAAAATATAAAAATGTGCAGGGTGTTTCACTTTGAAATTTAAAAGTAGATGTTGGGTTCGAGATGAGCCAGATACACTACATTTTTTAAAATATTATGAATCCTTATAGCTCACCACCTTGTTAGCCTATAATCAAAATTTCAAGTCGATAGATTTTTATTCTCTAGATACGTCTGA
The DNA here is from genome assembly GCA_014170235.1 of Listronotus bonariensis. Classification (NCBI taxonomy): domain Eukaryota; kingdom Metazoa; phylum Arthropoda; class Insecta; order Coleoptera; family Curculionidae; genus Listronotus; species Listronotus bonariensis. The sequence goes on along the minus strand of JACEGR010002205.1, from coordinate 134,008 downwards.
CGGCCGGTATTTACACACTCTGTATAAGTAACTTATTTTCAAAGCATGTTACGATACTGATTTTTTTTATTTTAATACCAAATTCTACTGCAAATATAAAAGTCACACCCAGATTCACTAAGGCTATTATAACACCAGGAGTAAGAGTTGGATCCTATAGGTTTTAGACATTATAATGAAGAAAATATGATATATTTTTGTTTAAATTTTTGCATTAAAACATATTCTCAATACCAAAATCAACAACTTTTTAATTTTACCATCACCTTAAGGTAAATTTCTATAGTACCTCGCTACTAAAGTGGAAAAACAATAAGCAGAGTATTTGCTTTAGAACAAAGGCGCAATGCTGGAAGAAGCTCTTGGGAAAATTAGGCTTTATGTTATGATCAACCTATCCCATGCTAATTTTGGACATTATAATTTTTTGTTCACAAAATATTGTTGTGACCAATAGGGAAAGATAAACTAACTTTAACGATATTTTTTTTTTTTTTTTTGATAAAAAAGTAAATAAAAGTTTGTGATACGTTACTTTGAAGGACCTACGAGCACTTTACGAACCCAAAATTCTTTATCCCTATTTGTACCTAAAACAAAATGGCGGCGCGAAAATTTTGCAATCTATAAAACGCCGCCATTTTGTTTTGTGTCCGGTAAGGGACACAATATTCTGATATCGTAAAGTACTTGATTTGAACTTCAAAATGGGATGTCCCAAGACCCCACTTTCCAATTTTTTTTCTCAAGATGGCGCTCACTCGCCATCTTGACAGCTAGAACGGTTATTTTTGTGTCAAAAGTTGGCATGGAAGAAACATTAAAGAGATGCACTGTAAATATTCCTGGTATTAGCGTTAAGTGAATCTGACTCTTGCTTGTTTATTAGTAGAGTCCAGTATGTAAATAAAACATCAGCAACAATTTATAAATAGCAGAATATTATCAACAAAAACGCAATGAAAATAAAGTTTCTGTATGTGATTATCATGCGAGATTTTCTTTTTGCATGGGATGTTAAGTTAAAAATCAAAGTTGTCAAATTAGATCCAAAAACTAATATATTAAACATCTGCTATCTTAAAACAAACAACAAAGAACAAGAAATACATATTATGCACTAAAAATAGAGAAAACAAATGTAGTGTAATAATAAAAGTAAACTGACAGGATTTAAAATTCATAATTCTCACTATAAAGCGAGAAATTAATAGAAAACATTAAACAGAATTAATTACAAAAAACAGAATTCTGAAAAAGAGTCAAAATCATAAAAGACAAAAAAATGGGTGGCCAAAGCCAACCCCAAAGGGAAAAAGTAATTATGCTAAATTATAAAATGGTCAAATTAAGAGTTTTTTCTGAACAACTTAAAAATTGAAAATCTCCACAAAATATAATTTAAGATTACTACCTACTAAACGTGACGTGACAAAAAAGAGTGATTATTCCTATAGAAAAAAAAGACAAAATTTACGGATTAATTTTCATTGAATTTTACATTTTTGTAATTTTATTGAGAAACGAAATAACTTCTCGTTTGGAATAGTTCATCTTTTTGATTTGGTTCCTTCATCGGGGTGAATTTTTAAAATATATCTCTGTAGGAATTCCAGTAGACAGGATACAGACGTTGGATAGACCAGATTGAAAACAAAATAAATTCCAAGTAGTAGGTGCAATGCCTCACCAATAGTTGTGGCTTCCATAACCGGCTGCTTTTCATAATATATGTAGAGTTTCCTATCGTCATTTGAAACTAAAAATAGTATTGTGGTAATTAGATGGCAATTTTGTAAAACTTACTTGGGGCAGATTCATATTTAAAAACCGCTGCCGATTCAATTATCGTAATGCATTTTCATGTAAGTATACACATATATGTAATAACATAACATAACAAGACCCCTCCAATCAAAAGTGGGTTTTTTGTGATCTGTAGAATAAGGTATTTAATGGAATAAAATGTATTTTTCTACACCTAAATTAATAAAAAATCATAAAAAAAATTAGAAACTAAAGGAGAAGACACCATACTGGAGAAAGGAAATGCTTTGTTTTAGTTGTTACATTTAGTGCATTTACTCTACTTTACAAGTTTAATTTTTTAGGTAATTTTATATTTCCCTTGCTAAAAAACTAAAAAAACCTTTCCTTAAGCCTATGCTACATAGTAAGTTGAAATATAAAATTTTCTTACCAACTTCGACGATACAAGGTTGTAGGTCCATTGAATCTATATTTTCGACACTGTCCTAAAACAAGAAGTATTATATTTTAACTTGATTTAAATGCTGAACTGCATAAGGTGTCTTTTTTGGCTTATTTGCGAGGTGAGTCGGTAAGGACGCTTTTATAAAAAAATATGAAAGATCAGCAACGTAACTTATAAAAGATAGGGCACAGTTGTCCCGTTTACAAGTAAACCTTGCATAAGGCAGATGTCTGTGGTAACTTAAATGTATTTCGTACCTATAAAAAGTTATGAAATTTTTTTGGCAGAGGTCACATTTAATCATTTTAATGTTTAGTCTTAAATTATTTAAAAACTTACCTTTTAAATGACTACACAATCTCACCGTTTTAAACAAAAACACACCCTTCACGATAATAATTACAAACTAAGCGGGCGCAGTCAACACCACACACGCATCCGTCGCGGCAGGCTGCTTCAAGTTGACGCCGGCGATAAGCTGTCGACGTTACTGCGTAGAAAATAAGCGAAGCGAGATTCTTGCATTTGATTGGCTAACACTCACAGAAATTTTGCGAATTTCCATGAGGTATTGTAATTTCACAAAATAAATGAAATATTACAGGTTTGATGTAATATTTTTACAATAAATATTTATTTTTACGTATTATATTCACAGCAGATATGTAATTTTTTAATTTATATGTAATAATAATTAGTATCTCAATATACTAATGTAAATCTCACAAAACAATGTATTTCTACCGTTGCAGTTTTACAGAATTACAGGAAATTCACAAAATTTTCGCGAAAGTAAGTGAAATGTGATTTTTACATAAAAATATATGTAATTTTAACTAATTTTTCATGTAATTGACTTGTGAATTCACAATCAGTTTTTTCAGTGTAGATTCCACCAAATTTCCTCCACAATTACACTTCAATTTTAGAAATTCATAATGTATAGTGACGGATCTTAGTATTGCTTTTGACTTTTTTAACCAGGTCATAAAAAAATTGAATGTTAAAAAAGGTCTTCAACTTTTAAAACCTAATCTGGACGATTGCTAAAATCAAAAAAGGGGTCCAATTAAAAGATCGAACAACGCTGACTGCACCAAGATAATTGGACAATTTCACTTTACTTTTCCCAATTCCACATATTTCTACATAATACCATCCAATTCCATCTGCTTGTACACCACAATTCCTCAGTGGTTTAACCCTCGGGATTACTACCTGACGAAAATGTGTACACAACAATTTCACTTTTTTATATAATTCCACGCAATTCCATATAATTCCACACAATTTTACTTAACTTCCTTATAATTCCATCCAATTCCACAGAATTCCACCACAATTTCACCTAATTCCATCATAATTCCACTTTAATTTTAAATATTCATGATATACAGTGGCGGATCAATGCATGTTTTCTATTGAAGAGTTAATGTTGCGCTCTTGTGAACAATGTTCAATTGGGGCAACTTTTTTTTAAGCCGGAACCAAGAATAAATTTTTTATCGTTAAAAAAAAATGAAACAAAAAGAAATGTCTTCACCTAAAAACTAACCAGAAGAAATGCTAAAACAGAAAAGGAGGTACAAACACACAAAATTCCACCCCAATTCCAAATAATACAATCACAATTTTAATTTACCTTCCCTAGTTCCACATAAGTCCATCTTATTCCATCTGCTTGTAAACTATAATTCTCAATGGTTTACCCCACGATTCAACCAGAGGCGGTCATATCAACTTTTCGAGGGGGGCATATCATCATTAAATGCCGATATTTCTAATTAGGTGTGTTAGGGTAAAAAAATCGGTTACAAAGGATGTGGCATGAAAGGATTTGAAGACCGAGATCTGAATACAGAGCAAGTATTGGAATACTGTGATACAAAAACTATATTCACAATCCGGAATACCGAATACTTACCAAGAAAGTATTCAGACAAATACCGAATACCAAACACACAGATGTATTCGAATACCAGCGAAATATATTCCTAATATGATAGGAGGAAGCTCTGCATAACATGGTGAAAAATAATTTTCAATTAAAATAACTACATGAGACATATGACGCTTAAGCGTGGACCTGACCTTAGTTAACAGGAAAATATTGTAGACAGTTTAATTGCAATTTGAATGTAAAACTCGCTGAATGTTCAAAATATCGTATTTCGTTTATTTTAATGATGGCTATATAAGAGGTAAATTATGGAGGTATGTAAATATCATATTATAATTTACGAATCTGTCAAGTCATATATTAGAATTCATAAGTGCATTAATGATTTAAATTAACTACCGATCTGTATTAAGTTAAGGATGCTATTAAACCCAGAATTATTTACCTAAATTAGTAGTATTCAAACTTTTGTATAGGCTTCTAAATCTTTCCCATTAAATACTTACTATTTTTCTTGGAACCCCACCATACAAAACTGAAATTTAACTTTGATTGGGTATACATGTTGCGCCATCGCACAGTGCGTCGATATGTGGACAAAAATGCCGAAATCAGTATTTTCCTACGACCACTTGTGAAAATAGCAAATAGCACATTGATTTCATGCATAGAAAATGCGTTATATCACACTAGTGTTGCAAAGTACTTTACAGCACTAGTGTTGCAAAGTACTTTACAACACTGGTGTGATACATATTATGATGTCATTCTAAAAACTGCTATTGGTTTTGCAAGTGACATATTTATTGTAGTGACAGTTAAAAAAACTTTTATTTACCTTAAACGGTAGAACCCAAATTAGCGAAAATCATCTTATTTTATATTTATTAAAATTTACGAAAAAATAAAAACATAAACAAAAATAGACATAACTACAAAAAACAACTTTCACTGACTGGCACAGTGTTGTCAGGTAAGTAGATCAAATTTAAAATCTCCCTTCTACCTTTGAGCACGTACTTTATAGAGGCAGCCTTGCCGCTTAACCGTTCGACCTAAAGCGCCAGAGAAAAAAAGCCTATAGATCAAATTCCTTCCTCTCTTTCTTCGTGTACTCAAACAACTAGTTAAATCTTTTTTTAATCCCTAATTAAACCTAAGGCTAATACACACTTTATGAATCCACTTTCTTTTATCCATTCATAAATAGAATCAGACCCTTCCGACGTTGCCAAACGCTTTCCATATTTTGCATGGTAACTGACGTTTGGTAGTCGTTTTTCCTTACTTTAAGGACTTTAGGTTATGCATTTACAATTTTCATATTTTTTTCTTAAAAATATGAGGAAAAACTGTTATTTTTACTTAATTTTACATGTGATGTTCAGTTTCATTAACTCGTTTTACCAATTTTACCCCACCCAGCACCCCTTTTCACTCCCCGGTCCCGTAAGTTTATTTACTGATATTTTTTAAAAACGGAATATTTTGGATATGCACCACTTACGTTTTATTTAGAAGAGTGTCTAAAATATGTAAGAATCGATAATTTTTAAAAACCCTTATAATAGCAGAAAACCGTATTAAACTATTAGCGTTATTACCTAACAAAACCATACAATTTTTATTAAGTGAGGGCCTTTTTAAATTCCAAAATGATAAAAGTTATATAATGCTTCTAGGTAGGTGATTTTCGATGTAAAAATATTGTCAAAACAGTATTATATAGCAGTGAGGAAAAGTATATATCACACTAGTGTTGCAAAGTAAATATCACCCTAGTGTTGCAAAGTTCTCAATTGTTTTTTATTTTTTCTGAACAGACAAACTTTATTTTTTTTGGTGAATAATTTGTGGTCGTAGGAAAAATAGTGTACAGTACTCGTGTGAAAATGTCTTTCTTACACTCGTGGGTTTGTCGCACTCGGCTAACGCCTCGTGCTACAATATTCCCACTCGTGTGAAATTAGTCATTTTCCACACTTGTAATGTAATATACTATTTCATAATCCTTAAACTCAGACCCCACCAAATAATATTTTAGACATATTTTTTACAAAAGTTGTATTATAATGTTGCTGCTACATCTACCTTTGTAGCTTTTGTTGTCAAGGCAAACTAGAAGCAAAACTAAGCCGTATTTAAAAGCATTGTTAGAATAGATAAATATTAAATTGTTAATATTTCGAGAACTATAAATTTTTAAATAGACATCCTTATACAAACTTATCCTTATTTTTGATGCTTAATAGAATAAGGTAGGAAAAGATGTTTAGGTTTAGGTAAAAAGTTATAACAATAATTTAAAAAACATCTCCAACAAAAAATAAGTTAAAGAGCAAAAAAAGACCTTCAAATCTTTGGGAGCGTAAAAATTGTACTTTTACGCTCTAGGGCAAAAAGTATCAAAAACACCCGCATTTATAAATGATGATGATGTAAAATAGCACTTTTACGCCCTAGGGCAAAAAGTATCAAAAACGCCCGCATTTATAAATGAGGGCGTAAAATAACACTTTTACGCCCTAGGGAAAAAAAGTATCAAAAACGCCCTCATTTATAAATTTGTAAAATAATAATAAAATTAAATAATGAGTCATTTTTTTGGTAAAACAACAATTTATTTAATTAAACATATGTTAAAAATATACTAATTATAATAGGTTTGTTCCAGCAGAATGTTGGAAACATGTTAGCAACAATCGTAAAACGCAGAAATTGTTACAAACATTAGTTAGAAAGGTTGGCAACAGTTTTCTGCTGGAACGAAAAAATAAACAAGGCGTGCATACTGCTTATACGTCAATACAAGAAAGGTTATGTTAAAAATTGTCAGTAATGTTTAAAGAAAGTTTCAACTTTCAAACAGTTTCCAACATCCTAAAACTACTGCTGGAACAACAAACAATTGTATAATGTTACAAACATGGCACTGCTGGAACGACAAATTTGACATGCGCAGAATCCGAACGGTTGCAAACATTTCTGACAGCGTGCTGGAACAAAGCTTATGTAAAACATTAAAAGCTGGAACATTTTCTCCTAACTACAGAGAATGCTTGTATAATAATTTCAGTCGTACAAAAATATTGTTTGCACCTCTGGCGTAAAGCACTTTTACGCTCACAGCTGATTGTTGCCCCCGCGGAGCTCGGGCAACAACTTTTAGCCGCAGGCGAAAAAGTGCTATTTTACGCCCTTGGTACAAAAATAAGTATTTTGTCTTATCAACACGCGACGCCCCTGAAAGAACACTGCGACGCCCCAGGGCGTCGTGACGAACAGTTTGGGAAGCTCTGGAGTAGGGTACAATGCTTTGGTAATACAGAAAGCAATACACTAAAACTATTATACATTTAACCCATTATTACACATACACCTATTTTACATTTAAGATGATATGAAAATAATGTATTTTGAGTATTTGTATCTACATATGGACGCACTGTGCGGTGTCACTGTGTTTACATGCCGGAATTATGTATTTAATCCCTATCTGTTGGTATTCTACACGCGTTAGACTGTCTGATTTCCTTGAAACTTTTCATTTAGCTGATATGGTATATTTTGAGTTTTACCTTTCAGAGAATAAAACCTATTTTAATTAAGTAATAACGGTATTGATCTTTTTGAAAACTCCCACACTGTTAAAAATTTCATTGGTTTATTTTCCGATAAAACGTGCAATAAGTAGAATAAAACCTTATTCTACAGGCACCATTTTATTATCACACGCCCATTCGGTCCCCACTAAACGATCTATAAATGCAAGGTCACTGCACTATCCTAGCCTACACCATAGGCTAGAAACCGGCCTATACGCTACCTAAATGCAACGTATTGCGTAGCAGAAGTGCGCTGTTACGGAGCGGATGTCCGCAGCGCACGGATTGGTCGTCCGCACGCAATGCGTCTGTCCCCACTCCGCGATTTTTAATTGGTTCCATGGGAATTTGGGGTGTCTATCTATTTTGTCTATGATTGGGTGTTGGGTGGCAAAGTATAGTAGATTAGTAGGGCCGTCATATGGTGCAGCAATCTGTGGACTAAAGCCTAATTTTTGTTTTTTAGCAAAAGTCTTATTTTGTGTAAAAATGATAGTAAATTGAATATCATAAATAATCATATTATCTTAAAATTATTTACTTTGGACACTATATTTTGAGATTAATCAGCCTTATGCTGTAACTATATTGACTTGTTTCAAGCTTGAAATTTTAAATTTAAAATGACATTAGACAGATAATTCAATATTTTCTATGCAGTTACAAATTCTAGTCGAGGTTAAAATTGAAATGTTTTTAGGATTTGAATTTGTTACTGCCTAGAAAATATTAAATTATCTGTCAAATCTCATTTTAAATTTATCATTTCCAGCTTGTAATAAGTCAATGTATTTACAGCATAAGGCTGAATATCTACCTAGTAGTAAGAAACTATGGTTACTGACTGAATAAATAAATGTAATACATATTTTGTTGAGGTTGTTTTCTCAATTTAGAGTATCCAAATTAAAATTAAATGCATTAGGTAAATACAAATTACGAGTCGCCTGACGGCTCGTGGTATTGTTATAAATGTAATTCACGAAATTACTAAGCAACACACTTTCCTACCTAGTAGTAAGAAACTATGGTTACTGACTGAATAAAAAATGTAATACATATTTTGTTGAGGTGTTTTTCTCAATTTAGAGTGTACAAATTAAAATTTCATGCAATAGGTAAATACAAATTACGAGTCGCCTGACGGCTCGTGGTATTGTTATAAATGTAATTCACGAAATTGCCAAGCAACACACTTTCATACAATCGAAATATGTTGCCAGCAAAATTTTCATTCTTATGATAATATAAACGAATAAATTTCTGTCATCCAAACTGGTTGTCAAAATTTATAGAAAATGTTAAACTTTATTATCAGTAAAATTCTTTGTTGTTGGTTTTAATGTAAGACCCACAACTTCTATTCGTTTTGGTATACTATCCAAATATATTTTGCAAGATTGGCTTGGCAAATTGTTTCATGGACAATAATTTAAAAAAAGCCCTCGACCACTCCGCGGTCTCGTGTCTTTATTTAATTCTTGTAGATTCAACTATTTTACAAATAAAATCTTGTTTAAAATATTTTGTATAGTTTAATTAATTAAATTTAAAGATCTTGTGTTATAATATATGCAAAGTTGTTTAGAGGGCGTCGCAAAAAAAAAATTAACGACCACCCTAGTGTATATTACTTACCCATTATTTTATTTATTGTTATTTTTTAATATTGCATGGTATTTTTATTTACATTATTTAGTTTCACACTGTATATTATATCCGTAATAATTTCATCGTTTCTCCCTTTAGCAAACGTCACATGCATCCTCCCGTCGTCCTTGAACCACGCCATCGGGACACGGGAGGGGTGCACAGGGGGCAGCAAATGAATACAAACATATTTTTGTACGGTTCTCAATAAGGGTTAGTCGAAATACGCCCAGATGACGTGCCATTATCATGCAAAGTAGGCCACGGCTGCCGATGGGACCATGGGACTTGTGGGTCAGTGTGTGTGTATGCGACCCATATGATATCTCGTTTTTCATGCGTATGATTTTTAAAGGGTATTATCAGTTGTGGAGATGATCTACAGACTGTCAGTGGTTAGTGTTTACAAGAGCACAAAAAAGTAGTGATGGGAAATACGGTGATTTTTCGGTAACCGGTGAAACGGCGACAGTGATTTCTAAATCACCGCGATTTTAAACAGTGATTTCAATCACTGCAGTGACTTGAATATACATAAATATTTAACTAAAAATGGAAATATAAAAACAGCTGGGTGTCTGGCAACGAATACGAATATATTATTTATGCAGACTCTTATTGGTCTTCATTGACATGCAGCATAATATTTATTGATTTTATAAAAATAAATATTATGCTGTAAATTAAATTAACAGCAATAGTAGGTACTAAATCTAAATTTTTGGGCTCGTAACTCAAATAATCATTATTATATAAGGTGTGACAACAACAAGGTTAATGTTATATATTGTCATATTATTATGTAAAAATAGTATCGAGTTTTAGGGTTTATTCATTACCTACTTTCGAAAATAAAAATACACATTTTTTATTAATCAAACACCATTATAACATTTTTTAAATTTTATTCAATTACAAAAAATATAAACATAAAATAAAAAACTTTTTTAAAGCAAATCGAAAACGCATAATAAAAAATAGAAATTTTAAATTCTTTAAATAAATAAAAATAAAACAAAATATAGCTTACTTTTTTCCAAATGAAAATGGAAAATTAGCATTAAGAAAGATTAGTTTTTCAGCTTTGTTTGCACTTAATTTATTTCTACGGTCGGTTAATATAAACCCGGCTTTGGAAAATAGTCTTTCAAATGGCTTGGCGGTGCCCGCCACCTTCCACCTCTAAACAATATAAATATAATATCAGCTTAAATCACCGTTTTCCTTCACAAATTATTTTTAAATAATAATTCATAGGTATATTATATTTCGATTGGCGCCATCAGCGATTATCCAATGCGTGTCGTGTCGATGCCGATTTTAGTATTCGCTTCGATCACTGATCACCGTATTTGCAAAAAGTAAATCACTGGTAGCGCCAGTGATTTTCCATTCACCGGTGAAATGTCGCGGTTATTGATATAACGCCCAGCACTACAAAAAGTTATTATTAGATAATTTAAAGAAAAAAGGAGAAAAATGATCTATAAAGTAAAAATTTCATATTTTTTTTAATAAATAAAATTTTATAAGAAACCTTAGAAATAACAACAATGAACTAATATTATAATTGGCTATTCAAACATCCACTCGCTTTATATTAAACACATGGTTTAAGATGTGAACGATTATTGTCAAGGTTTTTTGGCTTTTAAAATAAAATATTTTAGTTAAATTAACGGGGCTATTTAGTTTCGAAGGGTACAATCTCCAATGCATATTGATTTTTATATTATATTTTATAAAAAATAAACAAAGAACCAATACACTAAATGTAATGCATTTTTTCTTAAGTTTAAACACTGAGGTATGGATGTAGCCATGGCTTAAAATGTGATTAATTTAAATTCAGCACCTAAATAATTTTAAGACTCTTTGTTTCACCTCCGGACAGTGCGGACGTGCATAGAGGACTACAAAGTTCTTCCCGGAGTGGCGGTTAGAGGTGCCGTACGGACGTTTTTACCTTCGAGGATCAAGGAAAGATTCACGCTAAATTGACGGCATCTTTCTTCTGGAGCTAAGCGCTGTGAGCGAAGATTCCTATAAGCTGATGGTATCTTGTTTGGTGGTGAACACGAGGTATTTCTCAAATGGCGGGAAATAGAAGGGTGTGCCATGGGAACTGTCAGTAGTTAAAGTGAAGGTTATACGTAACACCAGTAGCTGGTCTTGGTTTGACAGCCGACAATTTATGCATTGCATCGACTGTAAAATTATTTTTATTTTCGTTTTGAAATTTCTGGGAGCTACGAGCTCGATTATCCAGATTTTCCGCCGACGAAGCCCTGGAAAGCATAGTCCGGAAGGGGAGAGCTGGTGGATTGGACCTGAAGGGACCGAAACGAAGAAAAAAATGGAATAGAATAATTTTAAGGTACCTGCAGCATATAAGGCCCATCTAACGTTAAATGTAAAAAAACACCTCGAATAAATTAAGAAAGTTAGGCAAAATTTTGTTTAAAGATTGCTTATTTATTGGAAAATTAAAATATAAATAAAATTACAAAAATAAATATGGAACCAATTATAAAAATTATTTAAAACCTAGTTCCAAGTCGAAAATAACATAGCTCTTAAAAGTGAGACTTATATTCCTTTGCTCTACACTTTCCTAAGCCACTGGTCTTAGTATGTTCTGTAGCTACACAAGCAGCACACAAGTTTTCTTTTATTGACTTTTATAAACTATGACCTACTCCAGTGGGCCTTATTAGCCGCTGGACAGAATTTTAAAAACCACCAATTTACAACAAACTAACTTTATCCTTTAAAAAAAAACGCAAAGTTTTAAACAGCGATAACTCCTAAAAGTTTTGGCATCACAATATTTATCGTATTTTTTTTAATGCTGCGCTTGAGAGTATTTGGGGCACTTACGTCTCTTTCGATATTTAAGACCATTCCTCCTCAATTCCAACGATATCGTACTCTTAGAAGATCTGTATTGCTTAGCCAGTCTCCTCGTTGGCATACCAATCTGGTTTTTGCTCTTCTCACCAATCTCTCTGACCTCTGTGCAGTAAATGCGTTCAGTCTGCACGCCTTTGGGAGAATTTCAGACAGTGGTACCCTGCTCGCACTCCGCTATTGTTCTATAAATGGTTCTGCGTGAAATGTTTTCATTCTGGAATATTCGACAGATTTCAGCTTTGGGTATCCGCCAACTAACTTGTAGATACTTTTTCTTATTTCTAATTTATACGACATCTTAAAGCAAAAACTTCAAAATAAATAAATCTCAACTGACAGTAAATAAAGTAAATAAACTTTTGTTTTCAAAGGCAACTTGATATTATTTTGTTTTTGTTAAATTAAAGACAATGAGTTTTGTGCCAAAACTTTTAGGACATACGTTATTAGGTAAAGATGGGCCCATATTTTTTTTGTATCTTTGGACAAACCACGAAGGCTAAAAGCCTAAATACTAACGTACCGTGGGTGTCTTAAGCGAGGTAAGAGGAGTTTGTTGACACGGGACTTAAACACTTGAAGATTTGGGGGAAGGAAAGACCTCCGCGGGCAGCAGGTTCCACAATCTAGAAACTCTAGGGATAAAAGAACGAACAAAGTGGGAAGTTCGGGGCCTGTCCAGTTGGACCGTATAGGGATGCATACGCGCGGAACCACGAGTTTCTCTGTTGGGAACCGTGAGTGGAGGAACTATACTGGACAATTCTTCAGAGCAGAAGCCATGGAAGTACCTATAAAAAAGCGATAAATCCCCCACAGCCCGACGATGGGCAAGAGAGGAAGCCTTTCTGTAAGTGAAGGATCATTAATGAGACGAATAGCTCTTCTTTGAATAGAATCAAGAATGTTTAGGGTTGTGGGGGACGCCATGCCCCAGATATGAGAACAATATTCCAAGGGAGGTCGGATTTGGGACACATATAAAGTGTATAAATTAGAAGGGGAAAAATACTTTTTGGCTCGAAAGAGAAATCCAAGCTTTTTGAAGCTGCCGTGGCTATAGATACAATGTGTTTATGCCAGTTAAGGTTACTTTCAAATGTGACGCCCACAAGATTGAAGGTGTCTTTGCTCTGTAAAACTTGGCCGCTCATAAGTAGAGGATGAGTATTTGATGACTCTTTTCGCGACAAGGAACATGATTGTGTTTTGGATGCATTAAAATGGACGAGATTTTTGGCGCCCCAATCCAATATTAAATTAAGATCCTGCGAAAGAGATATCTGCATCGCTCTGCGTTTGTTTTCCAAGTCAGGTTTAGTGATGGGTTTAGGAACCTGAAAACTGGAGTGAAGGGTACTATCGTCGGCGAAACTATGAATGGAATTAGTTGTGGACGAGAGAAGGTCGTTGATGTGAAGAAGAAACAATGTTGGTGCAGAACTGAGCCCTGAGGGACTCCAGCATTTACTTGGTGAAAGCTTGAAGAATGGCCGTCCACAATAACTGATATACGACGATCAGATAGATAACTAGAGAGCCAAGTACAGAGTTTAGTTGAAAAGACCATAGGAGGAAGTTTATTAAGAAGTGCGGCATGCCAGACCTGGTCAAAAGCTTTGGATATATCCAAGAGCAACGATCTGGGACTCACCTAGAAACACCGGAAAATGGTATTTTACGGGTCGACGAAAAAACATTTACAGGGCGAGCCGTAGGCGAGTCCTGTAGTTTGAGGAGACCCGTAAAGTATTTCCAGTCAGTATCGTACATAATTTTTTTAATTGACCGGAGAAAAAAACTGTGTAAATTTTTAGTGTTATATTTAAACGACAATAAGGACGCTGCTTCAATTATTTCATCTGGATTTTCCATGTCTGACTCCATTTTGGCAAAATGATGCTTTCTTTACTTTACAATATCTTGAACTGTCAAATAGTAACAATTGAACTCTGACAATTTTTGTCATGGCTAACAGGATTTTTTGATATCAGGGACCGGAAAGTAAATGAGAGACCGGAAAGTAAACTAGGGACCGGAAAGTAAATTAGTCCTGTAAAATAGCATTTTCCGCTTAAAAAATTGAGTGGAAAATTCAATTTTCTAAAAACCAAATAGCCCTTGCTATTTTACTTTAAAAGGGTGCTTCAGGTAAAAAAAATATATATGCACTTTTATCCTACCCTGTATATTATCACTAGTAAGATTCACCATTAAAGAAATATATTTAAAAGATCTCTAAGGAAATGCCACATTAAAGTGCATCTATCTAATTTTAGGAAGCTGACCATCTAATCAGGTATTTAGGTAATTTTTAAGTGAATCTTTTGTGGTAGGTAGGGGTGAAAATATTGACTTTATATTCCTAGGGTGATAAAGTACTCATCAGGAGCTTTAAAATGTAAAATAGTTAATTTTTTATTGTTTTTATTCAATTTATCTTGACAACGGTAGCAGACTTGCCACCGAAACGTCGATTTTTAGTTATCTTTTTATTTGTTTAAATTTTTTTGGTACTTTTAATTTAATTTTAGTGTACTCAAACAATTACCATCCGTTACCCTGTATCTATGTGTAATCTTATATAATACCTTATTTTACAATCAATATCGTGTATATATGTACATATCATATCAGCTATTTTTAAAGGTATATCGGCCAGTAATGCAGTAGGTATTGGATTTATTTAAATACTGATATTTTCATATTGTAGTAGTACCTAACCAAAATCAAAACACAAGAAATAAAAATATAAAAATTAGTTCAAAGTCAAGGATTGATTTTTTATTAATCGCATTTGTCAGGAAAATTATATTATCTTTTAAAATATACAGGGTAGGAACACAATTTTAATTTTAAAAAATCACACTTTTTGTCGTATCCTGCCTATCAAAAAAGATTTATTTTTATTTTTTGACACTAAAAAATAATGTTGCAGAATTATGAAGGGTCCCATAAGCTTTAATAATTAAAGCATGACAATGCAATAATCTGCAAACAGTATCCCGTTCTGATTAGGATCGCCAGGTAATAAATTCCTTTATAGATTTTCTGTAGGAGAGTAACAGAGAAAGAGCTCGTGCGCGATCTGCGCATGCGTGCAGTTTCGGACGTACTCTCAGCATAAGGCTGACAGAAACTTGTTCGGAGTAGTTGCGTTCTGAAACCCCATGCAACAGTGAAGCTTTAAATGAAATGATTAGATTACGAAATCGTTCGTGAAACATTT
This sequence comes from Listronotus bonariensis, assembly GCA_014170235.1. Classification (NCBI taxonomy): domain Eukaryota; kingdom Metazoa; phylum Arthropoda; class Insecta; order Coleoptera; family Curculionidae; genus Listronotus; species Listronotus bonariensis. The sequence continues at coordinate 118,496 of JACEGR010002205.1, read as the reverse complement.
CAATATCACATGTCCGCAGAAAACTAATTGATGTATCGAACTAAAAAATGAAAAATAAATAATAGTTTAAAAAAAAACTAAAAAACACGCTTTTATATGCAACCGAACTAAAAATTAGAAAATAATTTTTCATTACAAAGAGTTTGTATTACAGTAATAAAAGGTCAAACAATGAATCATAATTAGTATATACCTCAAAATAGAATTATAATAAAATTTAAGATAATAACAGAATAATTCACTTCAGAATAAAAGCGTGGGGTGCATTATTACTATTACATGTTCATAATTATTTCATTTATAAATATCTATGAGGGAAATAGTTATGACATTTAATAATTAAGCACCCCACGCTTTTTACTCTGAAGTGAATTATTCTGTTATTATCTTAAATTTTATTATAATTCTATTTTGAGGATATATAATTACGATTCATTGTTTGACCTTTATTACTGTAATACAAACTCTTTGTAATGAAAAATTATTTTCTAATTTTAGTTCGGTTGCACATAAAAGCGTGTTTTTTAGTTTTTTAAACTATTAGTTATTTTTTAGCTAAGGGTTTAGCTATTCAAAATTACATTTTTATTCTTTTATTATACAGGGTGTAGAAATAATTAGTACTATTGTGTAAGGGTTAGTTCCCCAGGAAGGCAAATGTTTTACAAGTTTACCATTTTAAGGAGTTTGGTATTTATCAGAGTTGGGTCATATTCGAATACTCAGTATTCTGAATAGTATCCAGAATACATTTTGCCGGTATTCGAATAGTATTCGAATACATTTGTGTGTTTGGTATTCGGTATTCAGCAGAATACTTTTTGGTTAGTATTTGGGATTCTGTATTCGAATACGTTAGAAGTATTCGACGAATACTTTGAAGTATTGGACAATACTTTTTTGAGTATTCGAATACCGGCGTTCCGAGTATTCGAATACCGGAATGTGTAAGCGGTATTCGAATACCAAAATTGTCAAAATTGTAACGAGTAGAATACCAAAAGAAAAAGAGTAGGGAAAATGATGTTTCTTTTGTTCTTCAAATTTTATATCATCGGTTTTTTTCCTTTTCTAGTATTCGAATCTTTTTTCTCCAGTATTCGAATACCGATTCCGGGTGTTCGTGAATACCTAGTATTCGAATACTTTTTTCTTCCAAGTCTTTAAATATTAGGTATTCGAATACTTTCTTTATCCGGTATTCGTATTCGAATACCGATTTTTAGTATTCGACCCAACTCTATATAAAAGTTTTTTAAAGAAAAACGATTTCCAGTGGCGTCCTTTAAGGGCACATATCTCTGTAAAGAAGGACTTTAGAAAAATATTTTATAGGAACTTGTCACATTTTTTTTATGTGTTGTATATGAATCCGAGAGATTGCCCACATATTCTTAGACACCCTGTGTAAAAATGCCTGTTTTTATTATCGAACAACAAAACTGGAATATTATAAAAGCAATACGAAAACTCAGTAGGTGAAGTAACACCCCACTAATATTCAGTTGACATTACCGATATAACCAAGTTTCCAAGAACATGTTTTGCACTGATCGAAATATCTAAAACTTCCCGGAAATCTAAACGGAGAGAGAGGCATCCAGATCCCTGGAAAATTCCGGTTCTTGTTTTAACACGCCGGGGCTCAGGCACTCTATTTATAGTGTGCAGGTATAAATCGACATTACATACAATTTGTCACAACGGTGACGTACAACGAAGATAAACTTTTTAATAAGGAGCGCTCGATTTTTTATATTTGTCCGAAAATATAGGTTATGTTTGTGAGGTCACTTTTTATCTGACAAAATAAACCAATACTTGCATACCATAAAATTAAATCACTAAAAAAACATAAAAAAATTGTATCTTACCCTTAATAACGATTTAAACGTAAATTCCCTGTAAAAAAATATCCAAAGATCAGTGACTCCTGTTTACAGGTTTTAACATTTTCTATAACTGCAGTACTAATAACTACTCAATTTAACTATAAACAGTTAAAACTAAACATATATAAAAGTCCAATGACTGAAAAGCAAAAAATAACACCAAACCTCGAAAACACTTATCCAGTACGATTGTAAACAAAGAATTACGGGAAAAGATTACGTCACAAAATTTAGCGAACATAGGCCTAGATGGGATCGAGCGCTCCTTATTAAAAAGTTTATTTTCCTTGGGTGACGTAGACATCATCAAATTATTTATAATCTTATATACAGGGTGTCAACATACCTAAGGTACTGTAATTTCAAAAGATGATAGGTTTATTAATTCTTAACGAAAATAAGTATTTTTGACAAGCAGTCAAAATAATTTAACAAAAATGAAAACGTGAGTTCAAAACTCTTACTGCTTAGTTAGCCCAATGATATTTGGTCAACTAAATAACCTTATACTAATGTTTTTTTATAGGTAAACGGCTGTTCATAAGTCGGAATTATACAGGTTGAGACGATTTTTTTTAAAATTTATTGTATGCATTTTTACCACTGGTGACAAATTTGACATTTTGCTTTGACCTTTTAATTCCTTCATTATTTTTGTACAAAAAAGGTTTACCTTATTTAAATCGATATCTTTGACTGTTTTTTATTTAATCGCATTTTAAATCCGCTATTGAATCAGCTATTCCTATGAAATATTTTTTTTTTTTTGAAAATTATTAAAATACTAGTATGATTCCCGGCTTCGCTCGGGAGTTGATATGAGATTACGTGGTAGTTGAAATAAAAAAATAAACTATGACGTAAAAAGTAAAAAAATGTTAGAAAACACAACACAATCTTTTAAATTGATAATGAATAACTAAAATTATATCGCTTTAACTTCAAAATAAAACTTAACTACTGCTGTATAAATACACAAAATGTAATAACTTTTGTAATTTAAGACTTATTGAAATTGGAATTAAAAATTTCTCGCCATTACTACACATGCTGCAATTGCTCGCAGCGCCTTTCGAAACGCAACCCAAATAACCGTTGCTCTGAATGAAGTTCAAATACTCGACAACAGATGGCGCCACTACACTTAATTTCCAAGTTAAAGGGTTGGAGAGTCCTTATATCTTTAAAAATACGTAGGTACTTTAGGGTAAAACGGGAACTTTCTTGTTCAAGGGGGATAAAGGGCTATCACACTATATAAGTCCCTTTATCGTATCGGGACTCCTTTTCAAGTTTTATCGGCACGCACATTTTATCAACTTAGTTTTATTATATATAATGATCTGTATTATAAAGTTAAAGAGGCTAACAAACCCACCATTTTCATTATTTTACCACATTTTAATAACTTTCTCAAAAAGATAAACCATCCGGAAACGTCGTTGTATCAGTTAAAGGTAAAGATAATGAGAGGTCCAAGAAAGTAGTATTATTTCTTATTGCTTGTTATTTCGCTGCACTGCAAGGTTAAATCTGTTAAACACTGCTCGATCTGTCTATGCAGATTATCTCTATAGCCAAAGTTGCTTCTTTTAGAGCTAACCGGTTTCAAACTATTTGGTACTCATCAGTACGGTGTAGGCGATAACAGATCGGACACTGTTCGACAGGATGCAACCTTGCAAGTCAAGGAAATAAAAAGCAGTAAGAAGATTAAACTCTAAAAGAGTAAATGATTTATTGATTTTTAAAATATTGAGTGCGTGGTAGAGGTGTGATGACTGCCATCGCCGTCGCTGCTACCAATCACCGGTTACTAACAAATTATTTTGGTAGCTGCTACTTGCGCCTGGCGATAGCAGCGAAAAAATCACTCTTTAATATTCGCAGTTCGCAGAGGTGGCGCTGGACGATGATTGTGATTGCGATTCAGTGATTCTAACCTCTTTCGTTTATGTTTATGGTGATTATTCATGTTTACGTTAGTGAGACGGGATGCGAATTGGCTTGCTTACCGGATGAAAATCTTTTTTATCAATTTGATTTTTTAATAAATCTATCGCGAATGGGTTGCCTAAAAATATGATCAAAGCTATACATTTTTATAAAAAAAAATAAGTAATTTGATATACTTTGTGTAATGTCCGTTTTTTTTCTTATATACATTTACCTATATGCTAATGTGCTAATGCAAATCAATAGTTAAATTATATGTATATTAAATGACAAAATGTATTTAAAAATAATATTTTTTTTTTTCATTTAATTTTAACAAGGTTAACTATGACTTTATTTATGACAATTTAGCATGTTCCCGTAAAAAGTGATAATATCACAGTTTTCAGTAGCAGCTACATTGTTCTTAAGTTATTCGCGATCAAGATGGGTCAAAGTATAGGCGTCCCCCTGTATATCTCTAAATGTATCGTTCAGGGATTATAGCGTGCTTTATTTGTCGCATATTATTAACATACATTTATAAGAAATTACATCATTGCAGATAAAAAAAAATCCGGGGCAAATGACTAGACGGAGAAAAATTTGCAATTAAAATGTTCCGTGGGAGTATCTACACGTCGTACAAGTATAAAAAAACTTTTTAACACACGATATGTAGGTGTTTGTACTTGTATAATATTTATATACAGAATTAGCTAAATGAAGTCGTTCATTGGCAATGTGTGAAACGGAGATGCCGGCATGTAAACATTTCGGATTGGGTGGCTTATAGTGCTTGTTTTGTTAGGTACATATTTTTAAAGAAAATTAGATAAGCTACAAAAAAGTTTTTAAACTTATTTTTTTATAAATTCACCCTTTCAAATTTTTTTTGACGTTGATTCTAATAGTAATTCATGTAACAAGTGTATAAAGTGATACTTTTTTTATGAATGGGAAGTTTGACAGCAGCTTATTTTAAGAACCTATACCAAAATCTTTAACCTTTATGTCAAAGAACCTATTTCTTTAATATAAGTATTCACTGAATTATGCTTTTAGTACGGTATCAACGGTACGATTATATCCTACCGTCGAACAACGAAAGTGTTTTTTATAAGATACACTTCTTATTCTTATTATTCAACTTGGACCCGGGACAGCCAGTTTGATAAGTCCTATGAGGTTCGGCAAAACGCATCATCGATGGAGAAGAGAGGTCTCGGTGAATGACATGATAGGCAGGAATTCCTCTCTTAACTATCAAAAAGAGAACTAGTTGTTCATTTAATATAATTATCTTAATTAAATTAAATTTTATTTCAGTCTGTGGTATTTACTATCTTTTATTAACTTGGGTTGTAACTATCTATCTATGTAACGGAATCTTTGAGCCTAATTTTTACCAACTTCCAGCGATTCAATTTCTTTGAAACTTTGCACACGTATCAAGGACCGATGACAATGCAATAATTTAAAAACAGTATCCCGTTAAGTTCCAGCATTTTCCAGGAAAACCGGAAAAGTGAAAAATCGTACGTTCTGGCGGAGGCGCCAGATTAGACAATTGAATAATCGAACTTGACAACATTTGCCGACGGGTTGGGGACCGGGATAAGGTTGCAACACCTTAGTTAAACAAGCGTGCGTCCACCCATAGGACGCAACCCCTCGGCAAACGACAGGAAGACCGTGGGGTTAACAAGAACCCCCGTTAAACGGGTACAAACCCCGTTACATGCAGACCAACCTGAAACTTGTTCGGAGTAGTTGCGTTATGAAACCCCATGCAACAGTGAAGCTTTAAATGAAATGATTAGATTACGAAATAGTTCGTGAAACATTTCAATATCACATGACCGCAGAAAACTAATTGATATATCGAACTAAAAAATGAAAAATCAAGAATTGTGTGCAAAAAAAAAAGAAGGAGGAATACTGTGAACTGGTTAGTTCTGGTTAGTTTTCAATTTCTTTGAAACTTAGCACACGCATCAAGGACCGATGACAATGCAATAATTTAAAAACAGTATCCCGTTATCCTGATTTTAGGACCGCCATCGCCAGGATAAATAAATTCCTTAATAATCGTTTTTAATTATGGCGAATGCGCAAGGGCAATTGATGCATAACTTGCTGCGTTTTTTTAATTGACTTTTTTCAATTTTATAATAAAAGGTGTAAAATACATAGAAATACGGAGTTCTAAAAGGTGAAAATTATGTGGCCACTTTAGCTTTAAATCAAGAATGCATGGCGAAGAAATTTTTTAGTGAATAAACTGGAGCATTTATTTTAAAAAACTAATTGATATATCGAACTAAAAAATGAAAAATAAATAATAGTTTAAAAAACTAAAAAACACGCTTTTATATGCAACCGAACTAAAAATTAGAAAATAATTTTTCATTACAAAGAGTTTGTCAGTCACTTCAGAGTAAAAAGCGTGGGGTGCATTTTACTATTTTTTCATAACTTTTCCCTCATAGATATTTGCAAATAGAATAATTATAACATTTAATATATTAAGCACCCCACGCTTTTTACTCTGAAGTGACTGACAAACTCTTTGTAATGAAAAATTATTTTCTAATTTTTAGTTCGGTTGCATATAAAAGATTGAAGTAAGCGGTACCTAATAAAAAATACCCAAGAATAGTAAACAAAAATAACTTTAAAAGAATTATATATGTTAAAAAATATGTATATAATGTACTAAAAATTAATTAATCTATTTATAAAAAGTCGAAAAGGTTTAACAAATAAGCACAATGTTCCGAAAATATACTTTAAATCCCATATTCCCATGTAAATTCCATTACTTACCGGGCTTTTTTGCCGTAGTTAGCCTCCATCTCTCTCTCAGACCTCTCTCTTTTGTTGGCCGCAAATAAATTCACAGCAGCAATATGTCGGGGCCGGTCCATTATATCATGTCATTGGGTCCACATTTCAAACATAACCAACAAACCTTAAAATATTTATGCAAAAACTATTTTATAAGGTTTAAAAAAGATAGGTATTATTATGTATTGAGGATATTAAAAGTCCTCCTCCCTTTATTTTTTCAATCGGATTGGATATCGACGTAGAGTAAATTTTGGGTAAAAAGGTTCACATAAACTTCTTTTTGGCGTAAAAATAATTTCCACGTGACCTAGTACCAAAGGGGCACTAGAAACTTTTTTGCTACTTTAAAATTTTAAATGGATCACCGGTATATTTTATCTTATTTCAATGGGATTTTGCCCTAAAAAGTCGTAAAAACAAAAGACGACTAGTTTCATTTTTCCATGACTACTTACTTGATTTAAAATAAACTGTTTTAGCCTAATCATGGCACTCTAGATTGGAAATTAAAAATATTTTTTGACAGCAGAAGTGTCAAAAAATGACATATGAGGTATCATTGTATTTAGAATGTCATATTCTATCGAAATAAGATAAAATATACTGGTGGTGCCATTAAAAATTTTAAAGTAGCAGTCATTTCCGGTTAAACCAGAAGTAATAAAAAGAAGTAAATAGATCAACTATTAATCTTAAAAAGTAAAAAAAGTTATAGAGGGAAACCATCTGTGAGAAATACCCGGTATTCATATTCTTGAAAATATCTAAACTGTTTGTCATTTTATTAGGTATCGAGCTCATCGCCGATTTTAAATAAAGTTATCTTACGACCGTGTTTTGAGGCCATAATTTTAAAATCCAATTCGGGTTTTTTTGTACAAACACAATTTTTAAGTTATGAGAACCCTGTTTGACTTAACCTTAAAACTGAACAATATTATTTGTATTAATATCTTTCTTCGTAAAACTGGTTTGACACAACAAAACTATGGTTTTGATAAAATGCTTGAGAATAATTTTATAGAATAAAACTTATAACATCATGAATATTTAAGTTATTATTATTTTTAAAATAGAACAGCGTCAAAAATGTACTCCTAATTATTTTTTTTTGTAAAATAACAATTGCTTTATTTTAGTTTATTTGGTGTAACTAGTATTATGAATAAATGTGAATTAGGTGAATTTATCGAGTTAAAATTACGTTCTGTTTAGTTAAACTTAAGGCGTTTAATGCAATCGTTGCAGACGCTGCATTTGGCTTGTATATCAATAGAATTGTTTCTTTCAACACTTTAAAAACTGCGGCGAAAGCGGCACCGAAACGGTAACTATGAAAAAACGTCAAATGTATAAATAGCCAGTAGATGCTTGAAATATTGTTTATTTTTAGGGTAAGGGCAAACGTGACCTCAGATTTGTAATCGAAGCTAAAAACATAATTAAACAAATATCAAAATCGGCTGTGGGCCCAACAACACCATACAACGAATCATGCTTAAGTTCTGTTTTTGCAAACACATGAGGGAAAATCACAGAAACCAACCAAAGACGATCACCAAATTACTAATTCTGGCCCACATCGCGGCATCGCGTCGGTCGATTTAACGATCGGGAAATCCCAAATTACGACGAGTGTGGTCCTGTCTCTGTTGAGGTAAATGCTTTCAGTGTTGTAAACACTATATTTATTAAAATACTGCAAATTTTGTCATTGGTACCAACTTCTTTTTTTTAGCTATAAAAATCCTAGGTATTTGAATAACTGCGCATGTCCAAGAGCACCCTGTAAACCTCCCAGTGTGGGGTTAAAATTCTCGCGCAGGTCCATTGAAAATACGTAGGGACCGGTTTCTAATAGCTATCCGTTTTATTCTTGAAATCATTGGTATCACCTACTTACAAAACATTTTTTTATTTCGCCTCTGCCTACTATAAAACCGGTGGCACGTGGCGTAGTACTAGAAACTCGTCGGGTTAAATATTTTTTGCTGCAATAAATCATTGTTCACAAAAGGGTTTCTTTACTTTAGCATTTGGACTCTTTGTTTGACCTCCGAACAGTGCGGACGTGCGTAGAGGACTACAAAGTTCTTCCCGGAGTGGCGGCTAGAGGTGTCGTATAAACGTTTTTACCTTCGGGGATCAAGGAAAGATTCACGGTAAATTGACGGCATCTTTCTTCTGGATCTAAGCGCTGTGAGCGAAGATTCCTATAAGCTGATGGTATCCTGTTTGGTGATGAACACGAGGTATTTCTCAAATGGCGGGAAATAGATGGGCGTGCCATGGGAACTGTCAAAGTAAAAGCGAAGGTTATACGTAACACCAGTAGCAGATCTTGGTTTGACAGTCGACAATTTATGCATTGCATCGAACATTGAATTATTTGTTTTCTTTTTGAATTTCTGGGAGCTACGAGCTCGATTATCCAGATTTTCCGCCGACGAAGCCCTGGAAAGCATTGACCGGAAGGGGGAGAGAGTGGTGGATTGGACCTGAAGGACCAAAACCAAGAAAAAAACAATAGAATAGAATAGAATACTTTAGCATTTTTTGTGTACTTGGCGGCATCGCTTTCAGAATGAATTAAATTTGGACCCATCTTTATCATCAGTGTAAATAAACTTGTAATATTTATATTTTGAATTTATGTAGTTTTTAAAAATATTTTTGATGATAGAGGAGTTCTCAGTATCTTTAGGGAACGCAAGCATGTGTTCGTCTTTACTTACTGGAACGGTGTGTGAAATAACTTTTGTGCTATTTTGTAAACTGGAGGGAATGATACCGATAGTCTTTCTTTTAGGATGTAATATTTTGCAACGGTTCCTTTAGAAGAGTTTTTGGTATTATTCATTGTTGGGATATTGGGCCATAATCCACACATGGCCGGTATTCGTACCTTCTCCTCTACGATAATCGTTTCGACGATCGAATCAACTTTAGTTGCACTACCCGACGTACAACCAGTTGCACAGTCTGTAGACCGTTTTAAACAACAAACAACGTACGCCCTTGGATTATTCTTTTCTTCCACACATGACGACATGACACAACGACACACATACACGATTGTAAATGAATCGCTTTCGCTTCTTTTTGTTAATTCTTGTGGTATTAAAGTTAACAAAAGTGTTGTCCTTGCGGTTGCCAAAAGCGTTAAAGTGGTTACAAGCGACATAAATACACAAAGGATGGATTTTAATGATGATACAGTGGCGGATGGATTTTTAATCACGCGAGACGTTATGTTTGGGTTGTATTCGAGCTATAGAAAGGAACAGTTTAAAAATGTAAAATTCGGTGCTCTTTGATAAGAAAAAAATCACAAAAAAGTTTAAAGCAAATAAATCGGCATGCTTGTCTTCGCGGCCGCCTTTGCTATATTTCTTTTATGATATGCCGGTTGATGCAGCTGGTCATCGCACTATGGGATAGAAATTAATTTTTTGGTCAAAATTCTGAAACTTACCAATCTAACTTAAAATGAGGTGCTTTTTACTGGAAATATTAATATATATAAATTATTACAAATGCTCTTTGGAAACCCAAAACTTATTATATGTTATTATAATTTACACCCCCTTAACATTATTATTTTTTATTGTACAAAATAAACTAAAATATCAGCTTGTTTGGTTAATTCGGTAGTATTCTAATCAGTAATCCGATGATTATTATCTCATATGATATACAGGGTACGACAATAGGTATGATTTTTTTAAATGGAATACCCTGAATATTATATTACCACCAAAAAAATCTTTAAAATGCTTTAAAAATACTACATTTGATGTGTCTATCTCAATTAGTTTCGGAAATATGACCATCAAATCTGAAAAATAATTTTAAATTATTCTTAGAAGCGTAATAGAGATACATCTTCCCAACTTTATTTTTAACGTATAAAATAAATAAAAAACACTGTTTTGTTGGGTAGATTCTGTAGAATCCATATCTTTCATCAGAATGCTTTTATCTTTTAGGATATACAGTGTAGGACAAAACATATTAATTTTAAAATGGAAAACCTTGTAAATTATAAAAATCTTGTATCTGTCCTTACACTCAGAAGTAGCAAAAAGTAGGAAGGCAATTGAAGTACAAAAACTGATAAAGAAAAGGTAAAAAAATCTTTGACAAAAGTAGCGTAGACTTCGCGAGACTTGCATCGGAAACACAACAATAGCTTTTATTATTTAAATTCTTTTACTTTTTTAGTAAACTAGGCTAATAATAAACTTAGTAGATTAAATGTTGTATATTTATGTTTACTTAAAATACATCTTCAAGTTTCTTATTACCCCAATAGAAGTCGTCAAATTCTTTTATAATATACTTTGAAATACACAGCATGTTAAATTATTCCACGGGATGTTTGAAAATTTGGTTTAAAAGCAACATTTGCCTCCTTTCTGTACAACACCTAATCCTAAAAACTTTTTAATCCCCATATTGAATAATAATCTTGATAGAAGAAGCTACCACTAAACGAAAAGATAATACAAATTATTTAAGATTAAACTTTAACATTTTCTGTATCCGTTTTTTTTGCCCAGGAGTATATTTCTATTTCTATTTTTTTTTCTTGGTTTTGGTCCCTTCAGGTCCAATCCACCACTCTCCTCCTTCCGGACTATGCTTTCCAGGGCTTCGTTGGCGGAAAATCTGGATAATCGAGCTCGTAGCTCCCAGAAATTCTAATAAGAAAACAAATAATTCAACAATCGATGCAATGCATAAATTGTCGACTGTCAAACCAAGATCTGCTCCTGGTGTTACGTATAATCTTCACTTTCACTACTGACAGTTCCCATGGCACGCCCATCTATTTCCCGCCATTTGAGAAATACCTCGTGTTCACCACCAAACAGGATACAATCAGCTTATAGGAATCTTCGCCCACAGCGCTTAGATCCAGAAGAAAGATGCCGTCAATTTAGCGTGAGTCTTTCCTTGATTCCTGAAGGTAAAAACGTCCGTACGGCACCTCTAACCGCCACTCCGGGAAGAACTTTGTAGTCCTCTACGGACGTCCGCACTGTCCGGAAGTCAAACAAAGAGTCAAGGAGTATATTTATTAGGCCTCAAACAAGAAAATGGAACCTCTTTGGTCTTGATATCTATCAACTTTCAGATCCAGTGCTGGATTTACCAGCAGACTAAGTAGGCTGGGGCCTAGAGAAGCAAATTTTAAGAAGGCGGCAAGATTCAGTTCTTTAATATTTCATATTCATTTACAAGGAAGTAAAGCAACAAAACATGCTTTAATGCTTTATTAGTATTAGAGTGCATGTTGTTTAAGTGAGAACTTTTTTGCACTTCAAAAATTGGTAGATTAGGGTCAGAGACGGCGAATATGTAAACTCGCCACTATGCAGATCGCTTGAAACAAAATTTAAAGAAAAAACCCATAATTCAAATTAAAAATCAACCTTCGATTTTAAGTATGTCATCGTTATCAAAATAAAATTAATTTAAAAATATAAATAAAGAAAATACCTAATATTTAAAGTCCTAAGATTATAACTATAAAGTAACAATAAATTAAACATTTTAATATTTCAAAACTGAGGCTAAGGCCTTGTACATCGTAAAAATTAAATCCGATTGCATTGAACCTAGAATTTATCGGATGCAAATAATCCGGTACTAAATTCTTTTAAATTTGACAAAGAAAAGTATATATACAATGACAAAGAGAGCAAACCAATAAAAATAAACTTCTAACCTTACTTTTGTGGCACTCTTTTAATTAATTTCATTGAACACTCTTTCCGCGGTCTATGAGTAGTGCGGTTTACGTTTACGTAGAAGTCTATATAGACTTCCCGGGTAGGCGATTGAAGGCGTCGTACGAGCGTAGCTGTACTCTTGGGGATCGAGAAAAGATTCACGCTAAATTGGGGCTTCTTTCTTCTGGGGCTAAGCGCTGTGAGTGAAGATTCCCAAAGCCTGAGGTTTTTACGTTTTGGTGTTGAACACATGGTGTCTTCGTATGGTCGAGGAGGTGCGCACGCCTTGCGGAAAAACGTCAGTAGTGAAAGTGACGGTTATGCGCGATACCAGTAGCAGCCGCTGGCTTGACAGTCAAAATTTTTGCATGTTCAGAAGTTTATCGCTGTTATTGATTTAAATATTTGAATATTTTCAACCGGAGTTTCTGGGAGCGGAAAATTCGACAATCCAAATTTTCCCACCACATTGAGCTGGCAGTTGCCTTGCAGCAACGCCATAAACAAAGCAGTATCCAGTAATTTCATTGAATTTTGAAAAATAAGACAAAATAATAACGCAAACCACTAAAGAAACACCATCACACTATTTTAGCAAAAAGTTAAGCATATTTTATTTCTCACCATTTTGTTTCTACTCTAATCAGCTGTTTTAGTTAACTGTCATTTTTCAAACCTTTTTCAATACCGTGAATATCGTACAAATGTAAATTTCGATCGGACTGAACTCAATTCAAATTGGTTCAAAAACAGGATTGACTTATGGCGTTTAATCCAATCCCTTACTCAATCTGAAACGTGTACATTGCAATTTTTTGTCGGATTAAGTTTTATCCGATCGGTTGAATCGGATTCAGTATACCGATGTACCCTTAGTTAGAGGCTAAACGAACAGTTTTTCTTATCCCCTGTAATATTTTCGAATATGGAGATACGAGCTTAACATTTTGTTAAAATGAGAGATACCTTAGTTCAGCAATACGTAATTTATATGTATATTTTTAAGAGCTTAATTTAAATTTATTATTATTATTAAATTTTATATATTTTAGGATTGTATTATTAGCAATTAGCTTTTGGCTTAAAGGGCGTAGATTTTCTAAATCTTACTTGCTTTTTTGCAAACTGTTACTTGGACCAGTCTTCCATTGACCCACCTGAAATATCAATAGTTAAAGACAACAAAAATGTTTTAAAAGAAAACAAACAACTTGATCAAGACTTTAGAGGCAGACATAAAAGGTTCTATGTTTTATTTTCTACGGAGAATGTAAGAAGGAAGTAGTTTCAAATCCATTTGCCTGCTGTGCCTTATGGCAAAACACTAAAACTTTACTATATGCCAGCGAAAAACAATACTTTTCAATATTAAAAAGCAGGGTAGAGTTCAATTTTTAATTGTGAGTGAGGGCCCCCAACTTTTTATCAGAATAATATTAAGCAAAGGACTTTGAAAATAAAAAATATAAATAATATAAAAAAGCATTTTTAAAGAACGGGTCATGTCATCATTTAAAAATTCCAAATTACTTCTATAGGGCTTTTTTAAAGAGAAGGATATGTTCCATTGATGTAGTACCTTTTAAATTTAAACGAATAAAAAAATACTGCTCGGTAAAAAATGTAAAGCTAAACAAGTGGATTAGACAAAGAAAAACTAGTTGACTTTTTGGGAAATATACATTAGCACGCACCCGTTTTATATTATAGGGTGATAATTTTTAAGTCGATACTATTCCTAACTTCCTTATTATTGGAGATCCGAAGTCGGGCAAAGTAGTTAAGTTGTAGTATTTTTTTCGCTGATTAACGAGCTGCCAACAAAAATACAATTAAACATCGGGTTTTTGAATTATTGCAAAAAAAAACTATTTTTAATTGGAACACCCTGTATATATCACTATTCGAAAGATCTAACCATTAAAAACAGAGCTCATGTGTTATACATACTTTTGAGATACAGTGTGTTAAAATTTTCAAAAAACCAAAAAATTTCGAAAACACTTATTTTAGTAAAAACTGGTATACCGGATATAAACCTTATTTAAATAAGTATTTATTATTTTTGTTACATAATTGCTAATTAGAAATTATAAAACCTAATTTTTCAAAGAAAAAGATCCCGCAATGCTTTTTTATGGTCTAAAAATGTGCAAATAATTGAATTTTATTTTATTTTTTTCTTAAACTAAAGAAGATACGGAAAAAAATTAAGAGACATAAAAGCAGTATTTTTATTTGCTTAATCTAAAGAAAGCACAAAAATTTTACACACATTTACACAGTCAGTGGCGTACCGTTTTTTTGTTTGGAAATATTTCTTCAGTTGCCTCTCGAGACGCCACTGGACTTACTAAATGTAATTAAGTTAGTAATAAATTACCCCCTTAATGTCATTAATAATATTGTCAAATTAAAACAAAATTGGGTAAAAATAGTTAAGATATTTAAAAAAAAAGATTTTTTTTGGAAATTTTAACACTCTGTTTCTCAAAAGTTAAGACGTTTAGGACATACCTTTATATAAAGTTTTCTTCTTAAAATTAACCCAAAAATCACCTTCTTTAATATTGACATTCAATTAGAAATATGGTCATTCTCGAGAATTTAATGGTAAACTGGCATTATTAAATAGATATTTTAAAGAGCTTTAAAAAATACCACATTTAATATCTCTATCTCTTATAGTTTTGGAAATATGGCCAACCAAATCTAAAAATTATGTTATAAATTTTTTATTATCTCTACATCCTCAAGCTATAATATAAGTTTAGTGTCGAAGATAAAATAGACATTATATCTTCTATTTTTAGATTTGAATGGCCATATTTCCAAAACTATAAGAGATAGACATATCAAACTTGGTATTTTTTTAAAGCTCTTTAAAATATCTATTTATTAATGGTTATGCAATATACAGGGTGTTTTATTTAAAAAATAACAGTTTACTTACCTACTATCAAATTCCCGAGGATGACCATATTCCCGAAACTATTAAAAATTGGATATTACACATAAGGACTTTTTTTAATGGTCTTTGATAGATCTTTCAAATAGTGATATAATATACAGGGTGTTCCATTTAAAAAAGTATATTTTTGCAATAAATCGAGAACTCGATATTCAATTGTTTTTCAGTTGGCTGCACGTTATTCAGCTAACTTTGCTAATTTAACCGACTTTGTATCTCTAATAATAAGGAAGTTAGCAATAGTTCCGACTTAAAAATAATCACCCTGTATTTGAATAAACCTTTTTTTTGTTTTTGAAGTTATTTGTGTGGTTTCGTTGTTTCTTTTTTATTGTTTTATCGTATGGAGAAACAATATATTTTGATTGTTGCATTATGTGTAATGTATTATTTAGTGGCGTATTTACCAAAAGGCTGAGTAGGGTGAAGCCTATAGGGCGGCGGCAGACGTTTTTAGGGGGCGGCAGAATTTGTACCTATAAATAATCTAGTGGATTTCGATTTTAATTTAGTACGTAGAAATGAAAGTGAGGACCTTTTTTTTGTCTTCAAAACTATGTTTTAAGGAAAAAGTATAAAAATAGGGGCGGCGGAAAAATAATAGCCTACGGAAGGCAAATATGTAAATGCGTCTCTGGTATTATTAGTTACCCACAAAATTTCCCCACAGCTAACAATATTTGACTTGTTTTTATAGGAACAATTAAAAATCGAACTATATTTTAAAATAGCCCTTACAGGCTTTTTAGTAAATTGGTCGGGGCGGTGAACAGCGGTAATAGTTTTGTTCTGTCTTGACTTCTTTTCTATGTTTTATTTTACTTTAGTAATAATTAACCTTCTAAATATGACAAATTAATATTTTATGCCTTAAATTACTTTAATTACAATTTTAATATTTTTACTAATTTATTTACTTGTTTACATGACCCTGTATTTAACTTTAAAATTCGGGTATTAATATATTATTTTCCTATTAATACCATCTACCATCCTTTATTACAATATGTACATCCCTTTTTATCCATTTTACCTTTTTTACAAAAATCTACGTATCAACCTACGATACAAAGGCAGTAGGGTAGGGCGGGGCTAGTTGAGCAATTTTTCACTTCATCAGTTATAGCTCCTCTTAGGGGCTCATAATGCATACTGATGGATTAGCAATTTATCCCTTAGCAATAGTGTCCATAGTAAATTCTTTCTAATAAGTCAAATTTAGGAGCTACATCTATTTTATTGTAGATAGTCAAGTGTGCCCAACGTACCCCATAGGTGAGGTAAGTTGAGCAAGGGTATGGGGCTAGTGGAGCACTTGGAAAGTATAGTCAAATCATGGCTTGAATGTTCGATACGTTTACAAAAAAATCCATTATGACAATTTGCTGTTTATATTTATAATCTTATAGAGTCAAAACATATCATTAATAAAACAGCAACATACCTAGCTTAGCTAACTATTGGATTAAATATCTAGCAAAAAATGCCTTACAATTTTTTTTTAAATTTAGTTTTTATAAATTTTATTTAAATTTTTAAAATAATAACTTTTTTATATTTTTATTTAAAAATGTTTTTGTTAAAAAATTTTATTTAAAAATTTTAAATTTCCATTGGCTCATCTTCGTTTTTAAAAGTTTTTTAGCAGTTTTATTTTGCTTCTCTTGTAATGCCTTCTGTATTTGTTAAAATTGCAGCTTTTCTTTATCTTCTGTTTGATTTGGCTTTTCTTGGACCAGCCTTTGGGTATGGTCGAACTATTTCCAGAGAAAACTTATAAGTTAGATAAGTCAGCTCGTTTTCTTTGTTGCTTGTACAAAGTTCGGGTTGCAGCTTCTTTTAAATCTTGAGGAGACTCTAGTAGGCTTACTGTTATAAGTCCGTACACTAAAAAAGAAAACATTTTATACTTAAAACCGTGGGGTTAGTTGGACAACTGTAGCTCAACTAACTCCAACATGAAATTTTAAAGAAAAAGTAAATTTATTAAAAAACCGGTTAGAATTATTTCCAAAATCTTTATACATATTAGAACTCGATAAATTTACTTAAGATTAACACTTACCTGGTTGAGAACGGAATACATTTAACTATCACAGATAAAATTTTCCGGCTTGCAATTATTTAACTTTTTAACCACAAAATAAACAATGCGCACGGATACATTTCTTGATCGCCGCGTCACCACTAGTGGTCGCACGATGGGTTCCCCTCGCGCAACCCCTTCTTTACGCTATTTGTTGCTTTCGCGTGCGGTCGATAGTTTTTGAGATATTTTGATTGCCCAACTTACCTCTATGCTCAACTAGCCCCGCCCTACCCTACCAAGAAAGCATCGAAAAGTGCCGGTACCGTGCTCAAAAAACCGCTACTAGTACGATCTTTACCAAAGTGATTTAAAGAGATATACATATCCTGTTCTTGCTTACATAATCCATTTGGTAAGAATTCCTTTTTTATACTCATTTAATTACATAAAAATAATTTAGCGAGCGAGTTATCAATTTTGAGTCAGTACGACCTATGAAATTATAATACAGTCCACTTAATTTACGGTTACGTAATTAGTTCTATACAAAGGGCTGATTGCATAACATAACAAGTTTCATGTAGAGACGATATTGGAGAAGCAAAAGAGTTGGGGAGACGAGAGGCAAAATTTACCATAAAGTTTATTTATAGATCATGCAACAGTTATTTACATTAAGAGGGAGGAAAGTGCCACTTGCCCTCCCGCTTCGCGTCAGGCAGCAATCATCCAAGGAAGAAAAAGGCACTTTACTCCAGGGCCCAGATGATTTTCGACTTAGGGAGTAGAAATTTCTGATATAAATGGTGTGCAATTTAAAAGAGATGGAAGAAACCATTTCCTTCAGAAATTTCTACTTCCCAAGTCAAAAATTGTGCCCCAGGAGGAATGTATGTTATTTTTCTACTACTTTTTGCTGCAATTTCAAGAAATACATAATTTTTTTGGTCTAGTATCGAAGAAAAAGTATTTTAATTTATTTCATTATATCTCGTAATAATGATATTTGAAATCGTTAAACATCATAGGAGCTATCGTTGTCAAGGCTATGAATGTTGTTTTTATAATAAATGTGACATGAGTAAACAGTTTTATTCGGTCGAAGAAAAATTATCATTTCAAGGACTCTGACGACGTCAACAATATCCCTAAAAATATTTTGGAAACCGCAACGCTGGTAAAGATGGGTCCACATTTAATTTATTCTGAAAGCGATGCCGCCAAGTACACAAAAAATAAGAAAGTAAAAAAACCTTTTCGAAGGCACATAGCACTGACAGATCCTGATTTCATATTTTTTAGATAAATAAAAAAACACTGCTATATCACGTGTCACGTACTTAAAAAAACATCCTCTTATTTCGCCTCTGTCTTGCCATAAAACCGGTGGCACGTGGCTTGGAACTAGAAACTCGTCGGGTTGAGTATTTCTTATACATTATATCTTATACTACTTATATCATTACATCTTTTGCCCAATAAGGACGAGTTTATAAATCCGAATTTAATTTTAGTATTAGTAATAATATTAGTATTAGTATTAACCTAACTTAATTTTAGCCATTTTTGTGGCAATAATTAGCTACATTAACTAACCAGAACTGATGACGCTTGAATAAAAAGGAGTTAATGGTTATAACCTTTTTGTGGCACATTGTAGCATAATAAGGGTAAATTTAAGTTATTATAATTATTCTTGGGATTATAATTATTCATAATATTGAGGTTTTAACATATTGTATATTAACCCAATTAGAGTTCATAGCAGTTCACCGAACATGTATATGTAGGACAATATGTGCAATATGTTTAATTTGTAATTTCTAGTATGTAAGCATTTTCTGCCAATGTAATTATATTATTTTAATATTAAGAATAGAGTTTAGTTTTGAATAGTTGAAACAAGTCGCTTTATTTCAAGCTCCCCCAAAAGCACCATCATCACATGGCGATCCTGCATAAGAACTTATGGAAAATGTAAAATAATAATAAAAAATGGGATCAGCACCGTCAAAGGAGGAAGTCATAATTGCACAAGCTGGTAATAGTGGAGGCCAGACAAACTCGACAAAATTTGGATCCATTCAAGACGTTTTAACAGTAATTTTGCTGGTGTTGGGTGCCATTTTGCTGGGATGGTGCATTTTTATTCGCTGCAACAAAGCAATTGAAAGGAAGATCCGCAAAGAAGTATCCAGAAGCAGAGAAGTGGTTTAATTTTTTTTAGGGTAATGGTAAATAAATATAGACAATTATGGTATGGAATTGGACAAATAAATTTTAATAAATGGTATATATGGGATGTCAAAGCAAAGCGATGAATTCAGATATCTATTGGAAGAACTAAAAGTAAATTATAGAAATTTGAAGAAAGACAACGCAGAAAACCGAAGTAGTAGCGAGGTAACCGAAAGAAAATTAAAAAAGTTAGATAGGCTAAAATTAGAGTTTAATAATATTAGGGAAAATTTTAATAGTGAACTGCATGAACCAAAAATTGTAGATAGGGTTAAATTGTTTGTGGAAGAGATAAATAATTATTTTGATGCCATTTATAGTATTCTTGAAGAAAGATTACATAAGTTACGTTTAAACCCTTCAGTATCTGAAAAAGATCTTAAGCTCGAGTCATCATCAGATTCTAAACCAGAATTTAAGATGTCTGAGAAATTTGATTTAAGAACAGCTGCAGGTTTAATTCCGGTAATGAATGGGTGTGAAACGGTTACTAAGCAAATAATAGATGCTATTGAAATGTATGATTCTCTTTTTAGATGATAACGGAAAAAGTTTATTAACAACCTATGTATTAAAAACGCGACTTTCAGAAAATGCGAAAATTAGACTAAAGCAAACTTATTCTTCTAACGCGATATTAATTCAGGATTTAAAAACACATTTTATTTCAAAAAAATCAGCTGCTACGTTATCTTTTAAATTAAATAGCGAAAAACAAAAGTCAAAGTCTATTGATGAATTCGGACGGTCACTTGAGGAATTATTAGTTGATCTTACCTTGACACAAGCTGAAGGTAATGAGCAAAACATGAAAATTTTGAGGCCCGTTAATGAAAGAATAGCAATTAATTCTTTTGCAAACGGATTAAATAATCATGATTTGCGAACCATTATTAAAGCCCGAAACTATTTAACGTTAAACGACGCCATCAGCGGCGCTAAAGATGAAGAAATATCCTTAGGTGCTTCTAGAGAAATGTTTCATATGAGACCAAATTTTAACAAGTTTAATAGGGGTTCTTATAGGGGAAACAAATTTAGAGGTAACTCAAGCTTTCAGGGTTCTTTTCAAAAATTTCCTAAATATAATAATTCTTATTTAAATAACACAAATAGTAATTTTAACAACAGTCAGCAAAATCGACAATTTCCTAATTCAAACTCGGTAAATAGAACAAATTTTAATAATCGCAGAGGTAGCCGTGTTGGTCACAATAATGGCCAGCGGGGTTATTTTATGCAAAATCGTAATAATTCTAGAGAGCAACACACAGGAAGTAGTGCAGGTACTAGTTCAAATTTAAATACCGGTCAATTGTTTTTCGAGACTAAAGGAAAAACTAACCATCGATTATCAACATCAAGTAGTTTAAATTTTGTAACAGTAGATTATCACGGTAAAAATCTTAAACTTTTGTTGGATACTGGTGCTACTATAAGTGTAATTTTTAAAAGTCATATAAATAAATATCAACAAGTTAATTTCTCAGAAACAATTAAAATAAACGGAATCTCTGGTTCTCTTATTTCGCAAGGCTCAGCAAACATATGTTTTAATGTAAATGATACAAAAGTGTGTCATACCTTTTTGCTGATTGATGCGTTTGACAATAATATTCACGGTGTGATAGGACTAGATTTTTTCCTTAATAATTTTGCAACTATAGATTTTGAGCAATTTTTATTTTCATTTTACATTAATAACAATAAAATATCAATACCTATGCAGACTGAACAGGAGATGTTAACTATAATTCCAAAACGTACCGAAATCATTAAATATTTTAATATCGAACATTCTAAAGACTGTGTTGTTTTTGCTGATGAAGCAAGTGAAGGTATTTTTATAGCAAGTGCTATAGTTAGTCCTAAATCGAATAAGATACCAGTAAAAATTCTAAATGTGCGCGATCAGGATGTTACTTTAAAAAATTTTAAACCAAAAATTGATTTACTTGAAAATTATGATGTATGTAATTTTGGGTCTAACGATAATTGTTCCGTTAATAGAGTGGAAAAATTATTAAATTTATTAAATTTAAATCACTTACAAGAAAAAGAAAAATTTGCTTTACAAAAATATGTGCTAAATACTCTGACGTGTTTCTTTTAGATAACGATCCGTTAACAACCACTAATATTTATAAACAAAAAATTTATTTAAAGCCACATGCAACTCCTGTATACAAAAAGCAATATAGTTTACTATTTTCTCAAAAACAAGAAATAGATAAACAAATTAATAAAATGTTACAGGACGGCATAATTGAAGAAGCAAAATCTGAGTGGTCGTCCCCTCTTTTGTTAGTTCCAAAAAAGTTGATAATAACGGTAATAAACGTTTTAGAGTTGTTATAGA
The DNA here is from genome assembly GCA_014170235.1 of Listronotus bonariensis. Classification (NCBI taxonomy): domain Eukaryota; kingdom Metazoa; phylum Arthropoda; class Insecta; order Coleoptera; family Curculionidae; genus Listronotus; species Listronotus bonariensis. The sequence goes on along the minus strand of JACEGR010002205.1, from coordinate 96,481 downwards.
TTATAGGGGTTGTAATTCTCAGCTACAAGATGAAAAATGGCCTTTACCTTGTATAACTGATATTCTTGACTCGTTATCTGGCGCTACTTATTTTTCACATTTAGATTTGTCTCAAGGCTATTATCAGGTAGAATTAGATAAATCTAGTAGGCCATATACAGCTTTTACAGTAGGCAGTAAAGGACAATACCAAATGACTCGTCTCCCCATGGGACTAAAAATTAGCCCTAACGCTTTCTCTAGAGCTATGACAATCGCAATGTCTGGGCTCAATTATGATAGTTGTTTCGTTTACTTAGATGATCTTATTTGTTTTGGTAAAAATTTAATGGAACATAATGTAAATTTAGTTAAGGTATTACAACGATTAAGGGATGTAAATTTAAAATTAAACCCGAACAAATGTGAATTTTTAAAGAAAGAGCTCTTGTATTTAGGTCATGTAGTGTCTTCTAAAGGGGTGTTACCTGACCCTGAAAAAAATTAAAGCTGTTCAGGAATATCCGGTACCCACAGATTCAAATGGTGCCAGGAGATTTGTTGCCTTTGCTAATTATTATAGAAAATATATTAAAAATTTTGCTGAAATTGCGGTACCTTTAAATTATTTGTCTAGAAAAAATGTTCCGTTTAAATGGACTCCTGAGTGTCAACAATCTTTTGAAAAATTAAAAACAGCATTAATTAACCCTCCTGTCTTACAATATCCTAACTTTTCTTCAGATAATACTTTTATTTTAAAAACCGATGCTTCAGGTCATAGCCTGGGTGCGATTCTTTCGAATAATGACGACATGCCTATAGCTTACGCGAGTAGAGTTTTAAATAAAGCCGAAAAACTATATTCTACAATAGAAAAAGAGTTATTAGCCATAGTTTTTGGAATTAAGCATTTTTCTTGTTATTTATACGGTAGGAAATTTGTTATTTATACAGATCATCGTCCTTTAGTATATCTGTTTGGTATGGCTAATCCATCCAGTAGACTCACAAAGTTTAGGTTACTTATCGAGGAATATGACTTTGATATAAAATATATAAAGGTAAGAGTAACGTAGCTGCTGATGCACTATCGCGAATAGAACTTTCGTGTGAAGAATTAAAAAATATGTCAAAAACAGTCGAGCAGACAATGTTTGCCATAACTCGACAACAAAGTAGAACTCTAAATCAGACTGAGAATAAGGTCGATTTTGATAATTCTTTTAACGACAGGCTTGATCACCCTGGAGTTGTAGAACTATTAAAACGTCCAAAAGACTCTTATGAATTAAGTTCTCTTTTAGGCGAAGATTTTGAAAAATTCATAAAGGAACAAGCAATTGATTTGCAATTAGGCAACTTTATATTTATTGAAAAAGAAAAAATAATTTATATAAAGCATAGTTTAGATTCTCGATCGGCGCTCGTACAAGATACATCGTTGAGAGATCTAAATGCAATATGCAAAAAATATAATATTCCGGAATTAGTTATTATAAAAAATAAAGAAAATGCGCAATTAATAAAGAATATAATGGATAATATATTAGAAGTGAAAAAACAATGTTTTAAAATATGTATAATTAAGGACGTCCAGAAAATAACTGACTTAGAGAAAAAGAAAATAGTGCTTAATGATTTTCATATCCTGCCGACCGGAGGTCATGCTGGAATGAATAGAATGTATAATAATATTAAACGATATTATTTTTGGTCTACTTTACATAGGGATGTTGAAGATTTCGTTAGGCGTTGTAATGACTGTCAACGTTTTAAACACTCTAGGCCTAATATTCAACCAATGTCAGTCACGACAACGGCATCTTCAGCATTTCAAACCATTTATTTAGATATAGTTGGTCCTTTAAAAGAGGATAATGAAGGTAATAAGTATGTCTTAACGTTACAATGTGAACTTTCAAAGTTTGTGGAGTGTTATCCCTTAAAAACAAAGGAATCAACAAGTTTAGCAAGAAGTTTTGTTAATAATTTTATCTTGAGATATGGTATTCCAAAACGTATAGTTTCTGACCAAGGTACTGAATTTGTGTGCTCAACTTTAAAAGAAACGTGTAAAATTTTGAAAATTAAACAACTGTCTTCTACGGCATATCATCACGAAACTTTGGGATCTCTCGAAAACTCTCACAAACATCTAAACGCATATTTGCGAATACAAACAGCTAAAAATTCAGAATCTTGGAGCTCGTGGCTTCAATTTTGGTGTTTTTCATACAATAATAGTGTACACACTGAAACAAAATATACACCTTATGAATTAGTGTTTGGGAAAACATGTAATTTACCATCCAATATTGTTAATAAAATTGACCCACTTTACAATTTTGACGATTACCCTTCTGAGTTAAAATACCGATTACAAACGGCTTGGTCCGACGCTAAAAATAATTTATTACACTCAAAACAGAAAAGAAAGGTTTATTTCGATAAAAAAAATACTAAATTAATAAATTACGAAGTTGGAGATAAAATTTTACTTAGAAATAATTCTGGCGATAAAAGTGATCCAATTTTTAAAGGCCCATTTATTGTTCTTGAAGACAAGACTCCTAATGTTTTAATTAAGATAGGTAATAAAATAGTAGAAGTCCATAAAAATAGAACGAAATTGTTTTATGATAAATAGGTTAAACATTTTTTTCTTGTTTTTTTTTATTTTTTAGGAGGTGTAGCATAATAAGGGTAAATTTAAGTTATTATAATTATTCTTGGGATTATAATTATTCATAATATTGAGGTTTTAACATATTGTATATTAACCCAATTAGAGTTCATAGCAGTTCACCGAACATGTATATGTAGGACAATATGTGCAATATGTTTAATTTGTAATTTCTAGTATGTAAGCATTTTCTGCCAATGTAATTATATTATTTTAATATTAAGAATAGAGTTTAGTTTTGAATAGTTGAAACAAGTCGCTTTATTTCAAGCTCCCCCAAAAGCACCATCATCACAACATAAGCAACTAATATTTTCCCTTAGTCTTCAGTTTTGGATTTTAGAGAATTTCAAGGTCGTTTCTTAAGACCAAAAAATTTAAATTTTATTTATAAACACAATTTAAATGTATGTTCTAGAATCTTGTGACTAATACTAATACTCATACTAAAATTAAATTTTGATATATTTATGAACCCGGCCTAAGTCTCGCAAACGATATAAAAAAGAATATGAGGTGTGTAAGCAGTGGATGAAAGAATCCATGTCAAAAGAATTACCGAAGATGCTGTTCTTGTATATAGTTTTCAAAGAAAGCAGAAACTCTAAACTGTAAACTTTACATATTTGCCGTTCTTTATTTTGATACCTTACTCCACAATCTCATATCTCACCATTAAATAGTATATTACAATACAAGGGTGGAAACTGACTTATTTTACACGAGTGGGAATATTGGGAACAAACCCACAAGTGTAAGAAAGTGATTTTCACACAAGTAATGTACACTATTTTTCCCTACGACCACATGTGAAAATAGTAAATAGCACACTGTTTTCATGCATAGAAAATGCCTTATATCACACTAGTGTTGCAAAGTACTTTACAGCACTAGTGTTGCAAAGTATAATATAAAACTGTCATCGCTGTCATTGTTATTTAAAATAAATTTGGAGTTATCAGGCTGTTAATGGGATTTACATTGAAAAAGCCATGCAATATTTTTTAAATGAGAACCTTTTTAAATTCTAAAATGATAAAAAGCTACTAGGTAAGTGATTTTTGATATAAAAATATTGTTAAACAGTATAATATATCGCAGTAAGGAAAAGTATATATCACCCTAGTGATGCAAAGTTTTCAATTATTTTCTTATTTTTTCTGTGAAGACAAACAACTATTATTGTTTTTTTTTGGTGAATAACTTGTGGAAAAAATGTTTACCCACTTACTACCTTATTTGTAATAAATCTTTTTGTATTTTTTTATTTCTAAATTGAAATAAACAATTTTTAAAGTAAATCTGCTAAATCTGCCGCCCCTGAAAATTTGTCACCCTCAAAGCCCCCACCCCCAGGAGAGGTGTGAATAGGTTTTTTCGACGGATAAGGGGGTCTAAATAGAGCATGGGTATTGGCTTTTTTCGGCGTTTTGCTCCCCCAGGACAGAAATGTACAGGGTGTTTCGGGAGGAAAGGGAAATATTTTGGGAACACGTTCAGAAGGTCAAAATATGAGAAATTAACTTATATGTTCTTAACCGTCTCTGAAATAATTATTTCTAAAGTTGTTTTGTAACTATTTTTTAATTTAAAATCAACATAAACTATACTACTAAAACAGGAAAATTCCACTAGTTCTGGTTAGTTTTTGAAAATACTCCCACCAACTTTAATACAAGCTGCAGCATACTCCCCTGATTGAATGTGTGAGGCATTACTTATGGAACCTTTTCTCTTTTCGGTTCAAAACGCCCAGAATCAATCAAACTAACAACCAAGCTTGTCAAAACTATCAGTCGATTAAATTAGGCATTGACAACTAATAAAATACCTACAAACGGGAGAAATACAACACTTCCTAATTACTTCAAAACTTTATAAAAATAACTTTAGAACCGATTATTTCAGAGACGGTTAGGAATCGGATTAACACATATGGGTTAAATTCTCCCATTTTGGCCTTCTAAACATGTTCCCAAAATATTTCCCTTTCCTCCCGAAACACCCTGTATGTTGATAGGTTAGGACCTTTTTTGTCATTTTCTGCTGATTTAAACTTTTTGGAAGGTGGGATATCTTTTTTTTGTTATTCTTCAATTTTTCTGATTGATGTTTATTTTATTTTTTACTGTGTTGCCCCCCTCCACCCTTTGGATTTAATTAAAGAAAGCCTCCACGTTTATCAGAAAAGATGTCAACAAGTTTATTAGTCAGACTCTGATCAGTATTACTTACATATAATGGTAATTTACTCCCCGCAAGGAAAAGTAAAAATAATTCTTCTGGGTAGGAAAAGTGTCGTTTTCCTCCCTTATACGGGAAAGAAAAAGTACATTTTCGATGAAGGTAGTAGAAAAAATAAATTACCACTGCCAGTGGTATGAAAGTTTTAATGATTTGGAACTTTTGTAAGTCTTCCAGAGCAGTTAAATAAAAAAACCTCCTAAAATATCAAAGCTCACTTCGACTCTCGATAGCCCCAGGGCCAGTTTCGCCGTTGCCAAACTGCCGCTCTTGCCGTTAAACAACGTAACCTTGGCGACGCGCGGGGTGTTTCTAGGCAACGAGGCCGTGTGGGCGGGACCCCTCAGCCCGACCCCATGCACGATGGGCCTTAGTCCGAGGGTGACAGGCCAGAAGTAAATTTATTACTTTGTGGGTAGCTATAGCACATAGGTGGGTTACAGTTGTTTAAATATGTACCCGATTTAAGTTATTTAGCTCAGAAACGGTGTCTTTGATGAACAAAGTCGACGAGTTGAATTAAGTTATGAAAGAGAAATGTATGCAAAGTGCTTGGTATAACAGCGACTACTACTTTAACTTTATTTGCTATGTTGAAGTTAATTTTATTTATTCTTGTGTGATTGCTAAAAGTTTTTAAAGTTAATTTTTCTACATATTAAAAATACTGGGTGTCTCAAGCCAATGATGGCTTACCCCAATAACATTTTTACTTCTTAAGATATCAAAATAAAATAATTAATAGTTTAAAAAAACTAAAAAACACGCTTTTATATGCAACCGAACTAAAAATTAGAAAATAATTTTTCATTAAAAAAAATATTGTAACTTCATAGTAAAAAGCGTGGGGTGCTTAATATATTAAATGCTATAATTATTATATTTGCCAATATCTTATGATGGAAAAGTTATGAAAAAATAGTAAAATGCACCCCACGCTTTTTACTATGAAGTTACAATATTTTTTTTAATGAAAAATTATTTTCTAATTTTTAGTTCGGTTGCATATAAAAGCGTGTTTTTTAGTTTTTTAAACTATTAATTATTTTTCATTTTTTAGTTCGTTATATCAATTAATTTTTTAAAAATAAATGCTCCAGTTTATTCACTTAAAAATTTTTTCGCCATTTTGTCAAGAGTAGCAAAGTTTTTCAGATGGACTTTCTGAAAATAACCTAATATAAAATTTGAGTAAAATCGATTCAGATCGAACTCTTGAAATAGCCGGTGGTTGGTACCACTGGGACGTACAGGTGACAGATGACACTTGGTGGTATCAAGCAGTGGCTATAATAATAATATAATGGAATTTTTTTTCCTGGCGATCCAAAGCAGGATAACGGGATACTGTTTGCAGATTATTGCATTGTCATGGGTCCTTAATACGTGTGCAAAGTTTCAAAGAAATCGAATAGCTGGAAGTTGGTTAAAATTAGGCTCAAAGATTCCGTTACATAGATAGCCAGATGGATAGATAGTTACAACCCAAGTTAATAAAAGCGTGTTAATTAGGTACGTAGATATATCAAATTATTCTATATGGTTTCACTTATTCAGTTGTTTTCTGTGACTTCTAGTTTAGCCGTAAACGAACTGAACTTTAGTTATTTTAAATGGAATATCCGGTATATTTTTACTAGGGCTGGCAACCGAAATCGGTTTTTCGGTTAACCGGTTTTCGGTTAACCGCGGTTTTGGCCAAAACCGAAAACCGGATTCGAATACTGGGTGTCTCAAGCCAATGATGGCTTACCCCAATAACATTTTTACTTCTTAAGATATCAAAATAAAATTAGGTACGTAGATATATCACATTATTCTATATGGTTTCACTTATTCAGTTGTTTTCTGTGACTTCTAGTTTAGCCGTAAACGAACTGAACTTTTGTTATTTTAAATGGAATATCCGGTATATTTTTACTAGGGCTGGCAACCGAAATCGGTTTTTCGGTTAACCGGTTTTCGGTTAATCGCGGTTTTCGCCAAAACCGAAAACCGGTTTCGAATACCGGTTAACCGGTATTTGAAAACCGGTTAACCGGTATTTGAAAACCGGTTTTCGAATATCGGTTAACCGGTTTTAAAAAAGCGTTTTCAAATACCGGTTTTTCGGATAATCGGTTTTCGAATACCGGGTTTTTGGATATTCGGACCAATATCGAAAAGCGGTTTTTCAAATATCAATTATTTTTGGTTGATTGCGGTTTATACAGTGGCGTATTTACCAAAAGGCTGTGCAGGCTGAAGCCTATGGCGGCGTTTTTAGGGGGGCGGCAGACGTTGTTTAGGGGCGGCAAAATTTATGTAAATGCGCCTTCGGTTTTGAAAACCGATTTCGGTGTATCGGTTTTGAAAACCATTTTCGGTTTTTCAGTTAATACCGGTTTTTTAATATTCGGTTAACCGGTTTTAACCGAAACCAGTTTTTTAAAAACCGGTTAACCGGTTTTGTTTTTTTTCCGGTTTTTGTCAGCCCTAATTTTTACTTATTTCAATATAAAATGACATTCCAAGTATGATGATGATGACACTCCCTTTGTTACTTTCTTTAAAATCTTAAATATCTTGAACATCCTACATTTTTAGTATGCCTACGGATTGCTAAAGAAACTTACTTTATTTTTATTTTTAAATTCTAAAAATGGACCAATATACTTACAGGGTGTTTCATTAAAAAAATTAAGTTTGTTAAAGAATTTTTTTATATAGGCACTCTGTTTAATTGTTCATAATTTTAAATTTTGATCTACCCGCATATGTTTATTAATAGTTATTTATTATACAAGGGGAAAGGTTCTAGATTTTAGCTTGAGGTTGTGTCTCCCGACGCGAAGCAAAGGGAGACAAATAAAAAGCGTGGGGTGCATTTTACTATTTTTTTCATAACTTTTCCCTCATAGATATTTACAAATGAAATAAATATAACATGTAATATATTAAGCACCCCCTTTTATTCTGAAGTGAATTATTCTGTTATTATCTTAAATTTTATTATAATTCTACTTTGAGGTATATAATTATGATTCATTGTTTGACCTTTTATTACTGTAATACAAACTCTTTGTAATGAAAAATTATTTTCTAATTTTTAGTTCGGTTGCATATAAAAGCGTGTTTTTTAGGTTTTTAAACTATTATTTATTTTTCATTTTTTAGTTCGATATATAAATTAGTTTTCTGCGGACATATGATATTGAAATGTTTCACGAACTATTTCGTAATCTAATCATTTCATTTAAAGCTTCACTGTTGCATGGGGTTTCAGAACGCAACTACTCCGAACAAGTTTCTGTCAGCTTTATGCTGAGAGTACGTCCGAAACTGCACGCATGCGCAGATCGCGCACTAGCCTTTTCTCTGTTACTCTCCTACAGAAAATCTATAAAGGAATTTATTTATCCTGGCGATCCTAATCAGGATAACGGGATACTGTTTGCAGATAATTGCATTGTCATGGGTCCTTGATACGTGTGCAAAGTTTCAAAGAAATCGAATCGCTGGAAGTTGGTGAAAATTAAGCTTAAAGATTCCGTTACATACATACATACATACATACAACCCAAGCTAATAAAAGCGTGTTAAAAACTATTTTTTTAGGCGAGACTTTCAGATGCTTCTATTTACAAGAAAAAGGCAGATATTTTTGTAAAATAAAATATTTGTCGATAAAATTTGATCAAATTTATTAAAAAAATGTAAACAGGAAATTGGCTTATTAAATTGTTACAAAATTAACTTTTTTCGCAAATTCCAAATTTTTTTTCTAATCTGTTTTTAAATCCCCGTTTAGTTTAGAACAAATTTGATTTTTTGACTTTTTTTGGTATGATGTACGGTTTTCGCGTAAATAAAAAGAAACCATTTCTCGGCATAATCAAATTTCAATCTAATTAAAAAATAAATAACAAAGGTTAATTTTCAATGTAGAATTTTATATTAGGAATACAAACTGACTGACCAGGTCAATCATAAAAAAAATAAAGTATCAAGGTAATTTTTACTATTATGCCGTATTTATTTACCCTTTACCTGTTAAGAAAAAAAAGAAACATGAAATATAAGATAATTTATCGATAATTTTTTCTCTCTCAAATATCGATATTAGCCAAGTGGATATTTATGGACATCGATATATCAATTATTTTTTTTTAAATTTGTCATCCCTAGCTAGGGGCACCACACGTGTCAAGTGCTTAGGGCATCACGAAGTCCTAATTCGGCACTGAACAAAACAGACTTTTGTTAACACGATAATACAGCTACGTGATAACAGTGTTTATGCCGAATTTTTTCGGTCGAAAATAGCCTCGCGTGCTTATTTCTATTAATGTAGAGAACTAATGTTTGCATGTGCTACATTATTCACCTGTCTTATTACCCAACATTTTAACGGTGTGTTGGCTGTAGAATCTATAAAGGCGTCAGCTTTATCGAAATTTTATTTTAGATTTGTCTAAGCCAAAATACTTTCTATTAATAATAGAGGAAAGAAACCAAATATGAAATACCATTTTGAGTTTTACACATAATTTTCATAAACATGATTATTGTGCCCAGAGCCCACACCAACGCTGTGGGTGTCTTAAGCGAGGTTGACACGGAACTTAAATACGAGGGTGGGAGGAAATACCTCCGCGGGCAGCAGATTCCATCATCTTGATACACTAGGGTTAAAAAATCGAACAAAGTGGGCAGTTCGGGGCCTGTCCAGTTTGGACCGTATAGGGATGCAAAAATGCCACTACTTTACTAATTTAACCGACTTTGTATCTCCAATAATAAGGAAGTTAGCAATAGCGCCGACTTAAAAATGATCACCCTGTATATTGTCAATATTTTGATCGTTCAAGGCAATATTTTCCTCAGTTGCTCTGTAACCATGAGAGAAAACAGGTCGTCGCTGTCCTCAGTTTTACCGGTAGACTCGGTATAGACGAATCGAAATCACGTGAACCTGAAGAGCGTGAAGTATGAAAGACATTTATCAATGTGTATAGACAAAATGCTATACTTTGGAATACTTCCCTGAAGGAGTTTTCTGACCGTGACAAAAAAAAATAAGTGCTACAAATAATTACTAGAGATATACAAGAAAATTAAAAAAGAGGTTTTGTTTTCAGATCGAATCAGAAGATCAGAACTTCCCGTCTGCACTACCAGCAAAAAGGATAAAACAAACGCAAAAAACAACACAAGAGAGCCAATTATTATCTCTTGCATGCAACTATTTATCAAAGAATGAAAAGACTTCCAAGAAGGATAAAAAATATTACATTGGTCAAGTTTGGGCAAAAATATTTGCTTGCTTTCAAATTTAGGTTTAAAAAACTAATATTTTTTAAAGGTAACTTTAAACACAAGTAAAAAGATTTGTTTGTAATCCACATTTTTCTTATCTTAATAAAATCGTTTAAAACCAGTGCCGTATTATCCATTAGGCTGACTAGGCTACAGCCTAGGGCGCCATGGAAAAAATAGGCGCCATACAGGGAGTAATAGGCGCTAGACAGGGAAGTTTCTAAAAAAGCTTAGGTCGGGTGGGGATTAGAATTAACTTTCTGTGGGGATATAAATAAATAAAATAGACGTGAAAAGGAGAGAATTACTGAAATGGAGGTAAGGACATTTTTTTTTTTGCTCTTCAAATTTTTTTTTAGTAGTAAAATAGGCGCTCTGGGAATTGTAACCTAGGGCGCCTCATACCCTTAATACGGCCCTGTTTAAAACACAAATAATCGCTTCACAGGTTTCCATAACTATTTCGTTAAATGTTGGGGAAAATCAATGCTGAAAATTTTAGATCTTCAAAAGATCTTTCTGTTGCCAAAAATCTTAAACACAAAGGCAGTCTTTCATGATGTGATATTGCTTTTCGCATATTCGTATCTTGTTTTTTAATATATGGAGTAACCAAATCCAGCGGTTTTTAGTATGTCTCGGAGTTCCTTTTAAAGTAGTTTTTAATTTGTAAATATTCCAGACTCCAAAAATCATTCTAGCCGAAGTTTTGTCATTTCCGAGGAAATTGAAAATGGAAAATATCTAGCTTTGTATAGAAAGTATTTCAGTTTACGAAAGCCCGAAACACCACACAGAAGATTTTATGTTCATTACAAAAAATTGGCTTGTACTGTCCAGTGCATAGGAATAAATTCTTTTTACAAGATGCCCTCTGAAATAGCTGCCTATTTACGTTTTCCAAACCCAGATATTTACACGGGACATAGCTTTCGCCGTTCCTCAGCTACAATTTTAGCTAATTCTGGTGAAGGCATAACGAATATTAAAAGACTTGGAGTTTGAAAGTCATCATCTGTTGCAGAAGGCTACCTAGAAAGCTGTACAAGTTTTAAGACGGACTTATCAAACAAAATATTATCCCAAAATTCATCTACCTTCGAACACAGCAAAACTCAACTCAAGGCCCATTGTACCGTCTTCTAGCAAGCAACAATGTGTCTCTGTTACCTGTAACGACGACCGGTTCAATTGCAAATCAACGGCAATCTCCAACTCCGCAACTTACCCGCAACAACTTGCCTAGTAGTTTTTATAATCATCTACTTTCTCAATGTAATCTAGAAGATTTACGTAGGTACATTTTTTCGTTCTACAATTTAGTCTTTCACCCAACGTCTTTTTTTTACTTTTTTTTCTATTAATTTTTTCGGCAATGTGTGCTAGAATAATAGCAACATACGTCTCGCTTTTTTTAATTCATACTCGACGTTTTCTCTCGAAAATTTGGTAAGAAACTAAGTTTTGAAACGAATATTGATCATGGGAAGACTTTTTTTATAATATTAACAATATATTGTCAATAAAAAATATTGACAATAATATTGACCGTGTAAGAGCTTTGCCTCCTAACAGACGAAATATTTTATTATACGCTAACGGGACTTTCTTGTTTCATATTGTTAAGGGTAAGCCCGCAACTTAACATGCCTTGCGTAAACTAATCCGAATCACGAATCGACACACGTTGCACGATCAGCCGGGTTTTTGGTACGAGACAGCTGTTGCCAAATGCATCGCGAAAATTTGAAGCTTTAGATGTGCAACGTCGCGGCAACAGCGCATGCGCCAAAAAGCGCATTGTTAAAAGGCGCGTGGCGTCGGGGTTGCCAATGTGAGTTGTGGATTCGACGGTATGCATGCACATTACTTCAGAAAAACGTTTTTTTATTGTGTTTTTTTAATTCTAATGTGAGATATGGAAATGGAAATATTTAATAAATCTATAGAAACTGGCATGGGCGCTAAGTGGGGGTGCACTTGCATCCCCCTGTCTTAGGGATAGTGTCTTAAAATGTATGGAACAGTACGTTAGGTAAAAAATAAGTTTTCTTGCCTTATGAAAGAATTTTGCTCCCCTGGATTCTGTATGTGCGCGGCGCTGTATGGGAATAAAAGAGAAATTGTATGGAAAAGGTACTTTTTGAAGGTAAAGTCCATTTTTTGTAGTTCTTCAAAAATTTTTTGGGGCCCTGTAACGACAATAGATGAAACAAAGGCCGATTTATGAGGTGAAGAACTTGTCGATATGACCATGCCAAGTAATGTTTTATATTTATTTACGCGACAATTGTACATCGAATAAAAAAAGTCAAATTTGTTCCACACCAAGCGGAAAATCGAAAAATATTTTAGGAACATGCAGTATCGTTTTTCTTAAAAAGATTTACCTAAATTATATTAAATATTTATCCCTTACGAATGACACTGGCCCTTTGATGTATAGGAGATGTCTCCTTAAATTATTATTTAAATTGGTATAAAAGTTAAAAAAAGGGTTTTTTACACTCTCTACTCTATAGTTCCAAAAATAGGACGTACATACATTTTTTTTTCTTAATTTTCGTTGGAGAATCACCCCTTAAATTTTTAGAGTAGCTTGTGGACACATCGTATATTTAGTAAAGATATCGACATTTCTATATTTTCTGGTGCCTTTGGGGGATTACAGCCCCTACGCCTATGACTTCATTCAGAAATATAAAGTTAATGTTTATTTCCAATGTAAATAACGTTATATTTGAAGATAATTATGCTCTATATTGGTTAGGCGGATTTATTTATACAATGGTCTTTTTGTTGGGTATACGGCAAAAGTCTATCTACAAAGAATGGTACCGCTTCGGTCCTGGTCCCAGGGTATAGCGAGCTGACCCTGTTCATCCCTATTGACACTATGAAACGAAATAAAGCAAAACCCCCAAAAACCCAAAACATTCTAATTAAAAAACGTCGTTTCGGTGGCAAGACTACCACAATTTAAATAATTTTTGTATAACCGGGCGTAAAATACAATTTTACGCCCCCATTTCAGGGCGTAAAATTTTACTTTTACGCCCTAGGGCAAAAAGTGTCAAAAACGCCCGCATTTATAAATGAGGACGTAAAATGGCACTTTTACGCCCGACGGCAAAAAAGTATCAAAAACGCCCGCATTATAAATAAATTTATAAAACAATAATAAAATTAAATAATCCCTTTTTTTTCTTTTTTTTGGTAATACAACAATTTATTTAATTAAACATATGTTAAAAGTATACTGACTACAATTTGAAACATTAAAAGCTGGGAAATGTTCTACTAACTACAGGGAATGCTTGTATATTAATTTCAGTCGTACAAAAATATTGTTTGCACCTCTGGCGTAAGGCACTTTTACGCCCACAGCTGATTGTTGCCCTCCCGGAGTTGGGGCAACAACTTTCAGCCGCGGGCGTAAAAGTGCTATTTTACGCCATTGCTACAAAAATAACTATTTTGGGGGTTTTTCCTTATTTTGTTTCAGGCGACTGGTCAGTTCAATACGGCTGAACAGAGTCTATATCACGGGACCATGACCGAAGTGGTCCCATTCATTCTAAATAGACTTTAGACGTGTACAACAAAAAGACCTTTATATAAGCTTTGTTCGCGGGTGCGATTCTGAACCGGTTCTGGGACTATTCGCATGCGCAGTGAAAAAGCAGCGTTCGTGGTTAGTAAAATCCTGAATTTTTAGTAACAGTTCTGTGTTCGCGGGTTACATTGGAATCAGTTCGTTACCGGTTCGTAACCTGATTAGCAGTCCTGGGATTTTTGTTGGAACTAAAAGTTTAGTTCGTTGTATAACAGTTTTTTTGTTTGTGCCACTTTTTTGCGGGTTAATATACCTGTTGAATATTTTTTTATATTTTTGTGATTCTGACCGTATATAAACAAAGGATTTTTAATTGTGTTCCGTATGAATGTATGTATGCAATAAAATAAATAAAGATTTAATTAAAAAATATAGACAATATTACAAGATTTTACCATTTCTTGTTGTTTGAATTAGTTAAATACACATACTTATGTTAAAAACGAGAGGAGGCAGGAATTTCTCGTCTTCCGCCGAGAGACCTCGAGTGCAGGCATTGGACAGTATAACAATTTACCTTTTTGTTTGAATTTAATTTTTTTTGTATAGTATCCAATTTAACCATGAAAAATCCTAACCAAAAGGCTAGGTTAGAATACATCCTCAGCTGTATAGAAAATCGTTCGCGGTAAATAAAAATTCCGAACTAATAAATAACTAGACGCGCTTTAAAACAATTCTAAACCAGTTCGGTTCTGGTTTAGAATCGGTTCATTACTAGACCCGCGAACAAAGCTATTACACACAGAAAAAAATGTCTTGTTTTAAGCAAACACAAGGTTTAAAAATATGCATTCTTTTTGAATAGTTGTGCTTTTAAACCAATATTTATTTCTTACTTTAAACTGGGAGAAAAAATACTTTAATTTATGTCTTTAATGTAAAAGAAATTCTTTAAATTAAAATATCCTTAGTATTATTTTAAGAATATCAGAATCAAGAAATAAGAACCTAAAGATTTATGATTTAAGCTCTTTAATATCTTAAATATAAGTTTTAAGATTTTAAACAAAAGAAATATTAAATGTTTCTATCAAAATATTAATGAATTTTCTTTAAAATAATAGGTTCTTATTTTAAGAACCTATACCAAAATCTTTAACTTTTATGTCAAAGAACCTATTTCTTTAATATAAGTATTCACTGAATTATGCTTTTTAGTACGGTATCAACGGTACGATTATATCCTACCGTCGAACAACGACAGTTTTTCTTTATAAGATACACTTGTTATTCGTATTATTCAACTTGGACCCGGGACAGCCAGTTTGGAGAGGTCTCGGTGAATGACATGATAAGCAGGAATTCCTCTCTTAACCATCAAAAAGAGAACTAGTTGTTTATTTAATATAATTATCTTAAGTGAATTAAATTTTATTTCAGTCTGTGGTATTTACTATCTTGTCTGAAAGAAAGAATCTCTCGGTGCGAAAGCGCTCGATGTTTTTAACGGAGTACATTTTCTTTAATGTGGGGTCACTAAATAAAATAAGGTTATTTTTATTACAAAAGCGCTATCTTTGGAATTTAGTACGCAAAGCTGAAAACATATTTTTTCTGATTGAGATCCTATTTCTTTAACACATATGAAAGTCACAATTCTCTCAAATTAAATCTAAGGCTTTTGTTTTAAGATATCTATTTTTTTTCAGTGTAACGTTAAATTTATAGCGTTCTTCAAATATATATTGCTATAAAAATGATAATATTAATTTTGTTTCAGAAAACGTACGAAAAGGAAAAATAAACTGTCACTGGTGATTATTTAAAGGTAAGTAAATAATTAAAAAAAAAATAAATATATAAAACGGTCATCTACGCACGATAATTGTGTTGTTTTGAAAAAAGTGCATTTTAATCACACGACGTCGTTCATTTCACAATGGCGACCGCATTAAAAGGTCCTTCATCTTTTTTATCCGATTTAACAATAAAAACTGTTTGTTTGAGGTCAAGCAACTCGCATTATCTGTAGCAAATGGAAATTTATTCCATTATTTTAGTTCATTGAATTGATTTAGAAGCGTTTTTGTATTATTTTTGCAAAAAGACGATGTTCTGTAAGAAATAAATTTTAATAGTCGATAATAAAATGAGATAATTAAACTGAGAAATAGGTTTGCAAAAATAAATAATTATTCAGGGTAATTATTTTTAAGTTGACACTATTGCTAACTTCTTTATTATTAAAGTGACGAAGTCGTAAAGTTGTAGTATTTTTTCAGCTGATTAACGTGCTGCCAACGAAAACAAAATTAAACATGGGGTTTTTAAATTATTGCAAAAATATATATTTTTTTAAATGGAACACTTCGTATATAGAAGGAACAGTTTAAAAATGTAAATTCGGTGCTCTTTGATAAGAAAAAAATCACAAAAAGGTTAAAGCAAATAAATTCGCATGCTTGTCTTCGCGACCGCCTTTGCTATATTTATTTTATGATATGCCGGTTGATGTAGCTGGTCATCGCACTATGGGATAGAAATTAATTTTTTTGGTCAAAATTTTGAAACTTACCAAATTTAACTTAAAATGAGGTGCTTTTACTGGAAAAATATTAAAAAAATATATTAAAAATAATACAAATGCTTTTGGAAACCTAAAACTTATTATATGTTATTATAAATGTACACCCTTAACATTATTATTTTTTATTGTACAAAATAAACTAAAATATCAGCTTGTTTGGTTAATTCGGTAGTATTCTAATCAGTAATCCGATGATTATTATCTCATATGAATCTCAATTAGTTTCGGAAATATGACCATCTAAATCTGAAACATAATTTTAAATTATTCTTAGAAGCGTAATAGAGATACATCTTTCCAACTTTATTTTTAGTTTTTAACGTATAAAATAAATAAAAACACTGTTTTGTTTGGTAGATTTTGTAGAATCCATATCGTTCATCAGAATGCTTTTATCTTTTAGGATATACAGTGTAGGACAAAACATATTAATTTTTAAAATGGAAAACCTTGTAAATTATAAAAAAATCTTGAATCTGTCCTTACACTCAGAAGTAGCAAAAAGTAGGAAGGCAATTGTAAGTACAAAAACTAATAAAGAAAAAGGAAAAAAATCTTTGACAAAAGTAGTTATTATTTAAACTCTACTACTTTTTTTAGTAAACAAGGCTAATAATAAACTAAGTAGATTAAATGTTGTATATTTATGTTTACTTATAATACATTTTTAAGTTTATTATCACCCCAATAGAAGTCGTTATATCCTTTTATAATTTTGCGTAGTTTGGAGTATCTACTTTGAAATACACAGCATGAGCCATTAAAATTTCAAAGTTGCTTTTTGGCCAAAATAATGGATTTCTATCCCATAGTGTATCGGCGCGTTGCTGTAAAGGATAGCGGCGATATGTGTTTTTGTATTATTTTCAAAGGGTACCGAATTTGCGCTTTTAAAATTTTCTTACTATATATTATATCACAATTCGAAATATCTATCAAAAAGCTTTAAAAAAGGTTCGCATGTGATATATCTAATTTTTATTAGTTTCGAAAATATGGCCATCCTCGGGAATTTAATAGTAAACCGGCATTCTTTAAATATAACACCTTGTATATTACATCATCATCAAATAGATATTTCAAAGAGCTTTTAAAAATACCACATTTGATATGTCTATCACTTATAGTTTTTGAAATATGGCCATCCAAATTTAAAAAATAGTAGATATAGTGTCTATTTTATCTGCTGGGAGCCGTGGAGATAATATAGTATATTTCCTAACTAGTGCTGAAAGTGCCACTTTTCCGCACGCGACTGCAGTCAGGTGCGGAAATGGTACTTTCGGCACGTGTTAGGAACGCTGTTTTTTCTACGAGTGTGTGGAAAGAGTCAAACTAAACAACCATTTAATAATATTTATTTTTATCATTACTGCTTATTATTATTAATAACATTAATCGTAAAAGAACAGTTGGTAGCATTTTGCAAATGAATCGCAGAGGCAAGTTGTTGTGGGTAAGTTGCGAAGTTGGAGATTGCCGTTGAGGTGCAATTGAACCGGTCGTCGTTACAGGTAACAGAGACACATTGTTGCTTGCTAGAAGACGGTACAATGGGCCTTGAGTGCGTTTTGCTGTGTTCAAAGGTAGATTAATTTTGGGATAATATTTTGTTTGATAAGTCCGTCTTGAAACTTGTAGAGCTTTCTAGGTAGCCTTCTGCGACAGATGATGACTTTCAACCTCCAAGTCTTTAATATTCGTTATGTCTTCACCAGAATTAGCTAACATTGTAGCTGAGAAACGGCGAAAGCTATGTCCCGTGTAAAGTTTTGAGTTTGGAAGACGTAAATAGGCAGCTATTTCACAGGGCATCTTGCCAAAAGAATTTATTCCTATGCACTGGACAGTACAAGCCAATTTTTGTAATCAACAAAAAATGTTCTGTGTAGGGTTTCGGGCTTTCGTAAACTGAAATACTTTCTATGCAAAGCTAGATATTTTTCATTTTCAATTTCCTCGGAAATTATAAAGATTCGACTAGAATGGTTTTGGAGTCTGGAATATTTACAATTAAAAGATTCCCCTTATCGTCAATATCATCAATGCTAATTTTCATCAATTTTTCTCGACGACACGCAGCAGCTAGTCCGAAAATTGTAGCTACCTTCATCGCTAGATAGACATCATTCGGAGCATCATTAATAAATTTTGCTATTTCATCTTTCGAGAACATTTTGGCCTTCTTGGGTCTAAATTCCACATTTTGCTTCTTCCAAAATGATGTAACTTTAAAATATTTGCTTAAATCCATGTTCTTTTCGATCTTAATGACGCTTTTTAACATGGAGTACCTTGGGGGGACCAAAACCATAACCATTTTCTTTACCAAAATGTACCTCTTTAGACCAGTAGTATCTGATATACCAAGCAATATACAAATTAAAAAAAAACTTTTCTGAGCCGCTCTGTAATTTAACTTTTAGATAAAAATGTTATTCCTTAAAATATTTTACATAAAAGAGGTATACGTGGTAAAGACTACTTTAAGCAGTCGTTTTTGAGATATCTGGATTTAAAAAAAATAATTGCTGTATGATGGCCAGGTGTAAGCTATACAGGGTGTTGCAGAATTATATGATATTCTTTCACTGTGAAAATCCTTAGGTGATTTTAAGGAGAAAAGTTTAAATAAATCTTTGCCCTAAATGGCTTAACTCTTAAGACACAGCGTGGTTAATTTTTTAATATACAGGGTGTCCGGGAAAATGTGGCAAATCTCTCGCACACGTATGGAACAGATGAAAATAACACAAGTTCCTATAAAATTTTTCCGTTTAAGCCCCCTGCGGAGATATGATCCCCCAAAGGGGGCAGCTAGAAAATCGATTTTTCGTGAATAACTTTTAAAGCGCTCTGTATAATTTGATAATATTTTAGTACGATGCATACTAGTAAAGAACTCTTAAAATAGTGCCCTTGAAACTTATGTCGCTTCTTTAGTTTGCCAGGGACGGACTAGTTTTTGCACATTATTGATAATATTTTTACGCCCTGTATGGTGAAGACACAAAAATATGTTTTTGGATAGTTTAAACCTTTTGCTAAAAAAGGTACTCTTGTTTGACATCGATAAAATGAGCCGTTTTCGAGTAAAAAATTATTTTAACAACATTTGCAACAAATTCCTGACCTGCTACGAGAGGACTTCAATACTGAATCAAAAATTCCAAATTACATCGAAAATAAAATACTGTATTATTAAACAAAAATAGACTCTTATTGTTAAAATAATTTTTTACTCGAAAACGGCTCATTTTATCGATGTCAAACAAGAGTACCTTTTTTTTAACAAAAGGTTTAAGCTACCCAAAAACATATTTTTTGTGTCTTCACCATACAGGGCGTAAAAAATATTATCAATAATGTGCGAAAACTAGTCCGTCCCTGGCAAACTAAAGAAGCGACATAAGTTTCAAGGGCACTATTTTAAGAGGTCTTTACTAGTATGCATCGTACTAAAAATATTATCAAATTATACAAAGCGCTTTAAAAGTTATTCACGAAAAATCGATTTCTAGCTGCCCCCTTTAGGGGATCATATCTCCGCAGGGGGGCTTAAACGGAAAAATTTTATAAGAACTTGTCGTGTTATTTTCATCTGTTCCATACGTGTGCGAGAGATTTCCACATTTTCCCGGACACCCTGTATAACCTTCTTTCACGAACGTTAAAAAATTGCGGTTTTTAAATCATTAACATCGTTAACATGAAGATAAAGTACTCCATTCTGGTACACTACATAAAGTGTAAAAAAGTAACTTTTTTTAACACTTAAAAGCTTTTTTATACTTAAATATCAATGTAACAGTAAACGCAACATCAACTAAACCAGACGGTCATGTTACCTTTAATTTCGTCATTATTTCTTTTAGTTTATGTGTCACTAGTTTTAAAATTTAACAGTTTGCAAATAAATTTAATAGAAAATATTGAAAATTAATAGTAATAATGAATTTGGATAACTAAGAAATTAAAATACTGTTTTAGTATTATTTCTACAAAAAGTATGTACATACAATTTTCTAAAATTAAATAATAAATGCATAGTTATGAAGAGGATAATTGTCTCTTAAAAATAAAGAGGCTATGATTTTTTTGTTGCAATATAATGACTGTGCTGCCAAAATTAAAATTAATAAGTTTAGAGAAAGAAAACATGTATAAAATGGTATTTTGTGAAATTTTTATACGGTCGTGGAAAAATATAGTATGTAACACATGCATAAAGTGTCTTTTTATGCACTTGTTACATAAATTACTATTTTGCTCTAAAAATACGACACGCTGTTTAATAATTAATAAAAGTTTTCTTTGCATACCAAAAATAAATATTTATTTAAAGTTAATAATATTTGGCAACAGCGTAGGAAAAACGCATTCTCGGGTTTTCGAACCCTGAAAATAAAGTCATTGTCAGTTATCCCGTTTTCGCCGCGTGAGAAAATGTTACATTTTCCTGCGTAGAAAAATCGTTTTGTCTTTAATAAAAAAAAACTATGAAAACTACCTGAAAATAAAAAAATGTGGTTTTACAGGCAAAAAGTTTTTGTGATTGTTTTAAACTATTTTTATATGTATTTTTTTTGGTAAGTACAATAATATTACAACTTTTAGAGTAAGTCGCTGGTTTGTAGCTTATAGTGGATAAAAAACGTACCTATTATTACTTATTTAGTTTTTTTCTTTATAAGGGAGGGAATTTCGGTTATACGGAGTTACCTTCGGCCTAAGCAAATCGAGATATATTCAGTTCTGTATCCAGAAGAACAAGATAAAGATGTTTTGGGGCGTTGATCACGAATCGGAAACGTTTCGTTCTCGAAATATCCATCATCAAAGTTAAAAATTAAACTAACCTACTTTTCATTATATTCTTCCTTTTTGCACACAGTTTTTAATTTAAAGGTAAAGTGGCACTCAATATTTAATTTACACCCTTTAAAACTTAATTATGAATTTATTGTTACCTTTTACCTATTTATTTGCAAAGCTTCAACCCCAACGCTGCATTCATGTATACATATAGTACCGCCAAACCCTACGGCGATTGAAATAATTAAAGTAAACTATTTATAGAAAAATCGGTGTAAAATAAATAGAAAAAACAGGTTTTTAAATGGTGTAAATCAGACATGGGGTATCAATTTGGCTTTATGCTGCCGCCACACATTGGGCGAACTTGTGGCCAAACTATTTGTCGAAACATTTGGCAAACTATTTTATAAGCAAGCGGACTCGACCAAAGTTGGGCCAATCAAGACGAAGTAGACGAACAACCCGTCCATACAATTGGTGTTTGCCAAAGTTTGTCATAGTTGGCTCAATGTGTGGCGGCATTAAATTAAGAATTGTTTGCAAATATGTAGTAAAAATGAGGTTAGTTTGATTTTCAATTTGATGATGGATATCTTGTGAACGAAACGTTTTTGAAACTTAAAAATTGGAACTGACGCAACCTTCTAGACAATTACCCTATATGTTTTTTTATACTCCTGTTGAGAAATTATTTTTATTTATTTACGCGAAACCAACAAAATTGTTTCATACTTAAAGGGAATTTTAATCTCTGTCTTCTAATGCAAAGGGCGCGTCCCCCAATTTTTTTTTAATATCTGAATTGTTATAAAGGTTATTATTAAAAGATTTTTTTAATTTTTAACACCTCGTACTTCAAAACTTAGGACGTTTAGGACATATACTCATATAAAGTTTTTTTTTCCTATTTTTCATTGTACAATCACCTTTTAAGTTTGTCAGTTGAATTACTGGATACCTTGTATAATCGTGGAAGATGAGGATACCAATATTTCTCCTCCATCAAGTTGAGTAATTTTAAACTGCATTCTCTTAAATTATTGTAAAATTCTGTTGATTTTATACACTTTTTTTTACACAAAAAAACTACACAGGCATTTTTCTGGGTGATGATTTTACCCTTTAGATGCCCCGACTTGACATCCCTTAACTCTTTTCTTTTTCACTTACAAGTACTGATTTTTTTAACCGACTTCAAAAACGAGGAGGTTCTCAATTCGCCTGTATTTTTTTGTTTTTGTGTTACGCGATTACTCCGTTAATTATTGTGGACCACTGATCTCGATGGATTGCTAATGTTATTTATTACCTGCGCGAAGCAAAAGTTACATTTCACGGGCGAAAAACGAGTTTGTGCGGAAGCAAATCGAGGGTAAACGTTTTTTTCTGTGCAGTCTTGTTTTTAGTGATTATTTATCGATTTAATAGTAGTAATAATAAACTAAAAAGAGAAAAACAAACATTCAAAAAAAAATTGAACCTACTTAAAAAATTAGTAAAATTCAAAGTCGGTCTATATAAGGTCACGACATTCGGCCATATTGCTTTGACATGTTATGACGTCACATCTCCCATTTTTCGGCCATGTTGTTCAGTGCCGGAGATATACAGTTTATTGTATTAGTAGAACAGCCGTTTACCCAACAGTTTTTAATTATTAATAAGTTGTAAATTCTTTTACTTTAAATAAAAAACATTTGTAATTACATCTTTCAACAAATATCACTTCCAAAACAATGCAAAATGAAATGCGCAAATTCTAGACGCCACTGGATTGACCATCAGCTTAAAAGTTGAGGATGTGTCGCAACCTTATAAATATAAACTAACCTTGAGTAAAACTCACTAAAAAGTAATAATAATAATAAAAAGAAGTCGGGTAATAACATATTATGTGCTCAACTACTCAATATTAATTGCCAAATAAACAAAAGATTTTAGACTTTAATGCCATATTATGCCATTACCCGACTTTTTTTATTATTATTATTTTTAACTTTTTAGTAGGTTTGCTTTTTTCTAAAGTCGGTTCATTTTTTTTTAATGTTTATTTTTTATTACTTCACACGACAAAAGTGCAAGATGTATTCTTGGTAACCTCCTTTCGTAATATCTTAATTCAATTTCTCGTGTTTTTTATTACATTAAGTAGTGATGAAGTAACGTAACGAATGTAACGATGTCTCGAGCTAAGAAAACCGGTCATCGTCTTCAAGAACATAATTCTTCGACATGTTGCACCGGCAGCATTACAAATCTTGGGTGTAGGGATGTTTCCGAAAGAAAAGTATCGATACATTTACAAAAAGCTTTAAAGAAATATTCTACAGGGTGTTAAAGAATGTTGTACATATTTTGGGTTCAGATTCTACAAAAAATATGAAAAGTGTTTATGTAACGCACTGGCGTAGCATTCTTTTTCATCTGTGAAGGAGATATGGGACCCACAGCAAATTTTTACCAGAAGATATTGGCCTAAAGAGAAACACAAAATCAAGGTTTAAAAGCGAATTTGTTTTTATTTTCCAGATTGATCAAATTTTATCGATTAATCCAAAGTTTTGTAAAATTATCTGTATTTTTCAAAAACTATAGTTTTTTTACCCGACAATTTTTATGCATGAATTTCAGATGTTTTTAATTATAAAAAAATAGATCATCCTTAACTTTTAGGCGGTTCGAGGTCGGGAACGCAAGGAAGGGCACTCCACGGAGAAAAGTTGACAAGGTTGGGTAAAATCAAAGCTGATAATCAATCCGGTGGCGTCTAGAATTTGTGCATTTCATTTTGCATTGTTTTGAAAGTGATATTTCTTGAAAGATGTAATTTCAAATGTTTTTTATTTAAAGTAAAAGAATTTACAACTTAATAATAATTAAAAACTGTTGTATAAACGGTTGTTCTACTAATACGATAAACTGTATATCTCCGGCACTGAACAACATGGCTGAAAAATGGGAGATGTGACGTCATAACACGTCAAAGCAATATATCGCCGAATGTCGCGACCCTATATAGACCGACTTTGGACGTGATAACGTCTTTATAATTCGATGGAACCGGATGCACGCACACAAAAACATGACTCATGCGGCGTTCCATTTAAAGCTTGAAGTCCAAGCGAGAGCGCGGAAAAGGCAAAAACGTTCTCCGCGTTCGGCAGCGTTCGACATCTGTTTCTCTCCTACTTTGAGCGGTCCGCCTGCTATACAATAATACATTTACATGATTTCGTCAAGTAGGAAGTGCAGTGAAAAGTGAATGTGGTGTAAATTGTTTACTTTTCTTTTGAAAAATGCAACCATTCCATCAGTATTTTCTTAT
The DNA here is from genome assembly GCA_014170235.1 of Listronotus bonariensis. Taxonomy (NCBI): domain Eukaryota; kingdom Metazoa; phylum Arthropoda; class Insecta; order Coleoptera; family Curculionidae; genus Listronotus; species Listronotus bonariensis. The sequence continues at coordinate 71,985 of JACEGR010002205.1, read as the reverse complement.
GACGTTGTCACGTTCTACTATCGTCAGTAAACCGACTTTGCAGACAACCGAATTTTTTTGCGAAATTTGTGATTTAACAATAAAATTTGATTTAGTTCGCGAAAAAAAATACAGAAAGAAAATTTACTTTTTAAACTTGGATTTTCTCTAGGAAGAAGAGTAAATGAACAATTTAACTTGCCAATTAATGCCAATAGCTTCTAGTATAAATTTCCTCTTTTAACATACAGGGCGATGACATTTTTTTTTTTTAATAGGTTTTTATATATATACAGTGAGGATATTCTCCCCTTTATCTTTTGAACGGGACAAGATATCGAGGTCGAGTAAATTTTGGGTAAAAGGGTGTCACTTAAGGTACTTTTTGGCATAACAATAATTTCTGTCACGTGACCTAGTATTAAGGGGCACTAGCAACATTTTTTTAATGGAAAGGGGATCATGTGGCACCTTGTTTTAAAGGTCCTTAAATTCTCTTTTCAACGCTACCTTATTTTTGAAAATCGTTCCAACCGTTCCAAACTTAGAACCTTCTGAAATTTGACTTAAATGGTGTAAAAATAATGCGGTTTCAAAGGAATTGACTTGTAAGTCTGGAACGGCTGGACCGATTTTAAAAAACAGAGGCGTTAAATAGAGAATTAAAAGGCCTTTAAAACAAGGTGCTACATGACCCCCTTTTCTATTTGGAAAAAAAGGTTGCTTGTCTTCCCTTGACAGTAGGCCACGTGACAGAAAATCTTTTCATTCCAAAAAATAGTTATAAAACTACCCTTTTATCCAAATTTTATTTGACTTTGATATCTTGTCCTATTCAAAAGGTATGAGGGAGAGAACTTTTAAAACCGCACTGCATGTACAAATTGGAGCTTAATTTCAAACGCTTGTAACTCTAGAACGAATGGGTCTATTTTTAAAAATAAAAGGGAGATTAGAGCAATATGGCCGAATGTCGCGACCTTATATAGACCGACTTTGGTGGTAACACTGTTAATTTTAAATTTATTTGGTTATGTTTTATGTTTGAGTCTAGAGTTTATAGCTTTGTTTGGAGAGTTCAAAAACACCTGTATAGGATTCGTTGTTTACTGTTTTTTTCTATACGGTATACCTACATGCATATTTCATATCCTAAAAAATCCTTTTTTTAATTAATGTTTAATGTATTACTATGTTTTTTTAACAGTTTGAGTAACGTATTACTAGTTCATACTATATATGAGTCTGTTTGTTTTTGTTAGTTTTATTAAATAATTAAAACGAAAAATGCATTAAAATATTTCAAGATGTCTCGTCTCGTCTCGCCTTGTCTCGTAGGATTTTATCTCGTCTCGAAATTCGAGACAAAATGCTCTCGAGACGAGATAAAATGGCCTCGAGAAGAGACAGAGACATCTCGTGTCTCGCGGCATCTCTACTTCTAGCCCAAATTATTAGAAGCCACCACAGTTCAGTTTATTGACATCGAACGAGAGTATCTCTTTTTTTTGCCCTGGGGTTTAGGCTATATAAAAAAAATCTATGTTCGGTTCTTTAATTTCCAGGGTCTACCATAATCAGAATTGTTGTATTAGGGTTAGTACACCCCTGGCGAATAAAATAAAAGTTGTTAACTCCTGGGTGGACTCTTTGCTTGACCTCCGAACAGTGCGGATGTGCGTAGAGGACTACAAAGTTCTTCCCGAAGTGGCGGCTGGAGGTGTCGTACGAACGTTTTTACCTTCGGGGATCAAGGAAAGATTCACGCTAAATTGACGGCATCTTTCTTCTGGATCTAAGCGCTGTGAGCGAAGATTCCTATAAGCTGATGGTATCCTGTTTGGTGGTGAACACGAGGTGTTTCTCAAATGGCGGGAAATAGATGGGCATGCCATGGGAACTGTCAGTAGTGAAAGTGAAGGTTATACGTAACACCAGTAGCGGATCTTGGTTTGACAGCCGACAATTTATGCATTGCATCGATTGTTGAATTGTTTGTTTTCTTTTTGGAAATTCTGGGAGGTACGAGCTCGATTATCCAGATTTTCCGCCGACGAAGCCTTGGAAAGCATAGTCCGGAAGGGGAGAGTAGTGGATTGGACCTGAAGGGACCAAAACCAAGAAAAAAAAATAGAAATAGAAATAGAATATTTGTGTGTGTATGCGTGTGTGTGTGTGTACATTTGTTCTCTTGTAACACCTATCCTGTGACACACTTTACATTGTTGAAAAAAAGGAATGTAATTTTATCAACCTGTGCCGATTAACTTTCATCGATCAAAATCGATCCATTACTAACCAAGAGCAAGTACTTGCAGCATCGCAAATCGCGGACCACTACGAAGACGACAAGCGCGAGATACCGCTGTTTCCATGCAACATCCACGGCCGTTTCGCCTGCAACTCGCCGTTGCATTATTTCTTTCTTTTTTTCTGCTATCTTTGGCCATGAACTTCATACTGAAAGTCGAAGACTTTTCTTATTTCCGTATCTCTTGGTTTGTCCTTCGATCTTTATTTTCTTCTTGGAAGTGCCGTGGATTTGTTTGTTAGTCATATTTAATTATTTATCTATAGAAGGAATAGTTTAAAAATGTAAATTCGGTGCTCTTTGATAAGAAAAAATCACAAAAAAGTTTAAAGCAAATAAATCGGTATGCTTGTCTTGGCGGCCGCCTTTGCTATAATTCTTTTATGATATGCCGGTTGATGCAGCTGGTCATCGCACTATGGGATAGAAATTAATTTTTTTGGTCAAAATTCTGAAACTAACCAATCTAACTTAAAATAAGGTGCTTTTTACTGGAAAAATATTATAAATTATTACAAATGCTTTTTGGAAAACTAAAACTTATTATATGTTATTATAAATTCACACCCCCTTAACATTATTATTTTTTATTGTACAAAATAAACTAAAATGTCAGCTTGTTTGGTTAATTCGGTAGTATTCTAATCAGTAATCCGATGATTATTATCTCATATGATATACAGGGTACGACAATAGGTATGATTTTTTAAATGGAATACCCTAAATGTTATATCACCACCAAAAAAACTCTTTGAAAATGCTTTAAAAAAATACCACATTTGATGTGTCTATCTCAATTAGTTACGGAAATATGACGATCCAAATCTAAAAAATAATTTTAACTTATTCTTAGAAGCGTAATGAGATACATCTTCACAACTTTTTTTTATTTTTTAACGTATAAAATAAATAAAAAACACTGTTTTGTTGGGTAAATTCTGTAGAATCCACATCTTTTATCAGAATGCTTTTATCGTTTAGGATATACAGTGTAGGACAAAACATATTAAATTTTAAAATGGAAAACCTTGTAAATTATAAAAAAATCTTGTCCTTACACTCAGAAGTAGTAAAAAGTAGGAAGGCAATTGTAAGTACAAAAACTAATAAAGAAAAAGGTAAACAAATCTTTGACAAAAGAAGCGAGACTTCGCGGGACTGCATCGGAAACACAACAATAGCTCTAATTATTTAAACTCTTTTACTTTTTTAGTAAACCAGGCTAATAATAAACTAAGTAGACTAAATGTTGTATAATTATGTTTACTTAAAATACATTTTCAAGTTTCTTATTACCTCAATAGAAGTCGTCATATCCTTTTATAATTTTGCGTACATGTAGTTTGGAGTATCTACTTTGAAATACACAGCATGACCCATTAAAATTTCAAAGTTGCTTTTGGCCAAAATAATGGATATCTATCCCATAGTGTATCGGCGCGTCGCTGTAAACGATAGCGGCGCCTTTGTATAAAATAGTCCGATTGCAGGCGGCCTTTTTTATGTTTTTTGTATTATTTTCAAAGGGTACCGAATTTGCGCTTTTAAAATGTTCTTACTATATACTTATATTTTAAAGAGATAAAGTTTGTAACTTTGTTTGTTTCTAGCCGCTAATCTTCGAAAATACTGAACCGATCATAAAAATTCTTTAACAATCAGAAAGCTACACTATTCTGGAGTGTTATAGACTATATTTTATTTTGATTAAACTAAAAGTTTAGATATTAACGCCCTTCGGTTTTCTTGTATAAGCCATAACTTTGTAAGGGCTAATCTTTGAAGATACTAAACCGATCATAAAAACTCTTTCACAATTAGAAAGCTACACTATTCAGGTGTGCTATAGGCTATATTTTTATAATGATTGACCAAAATTTGAGAGAAAAATAGTAACTTGAGTATCTATACTAAAATTATAAAGAGGTTAAGTTTGTAACCTAGTTGTAAGCACCGGTGTGGTCCGCAGTTGGTGAATAGGTCTCCATAGGTAAAATGCTCGCTTAAGCAGATTAAGAATAGTAGAAGCAACTGAGGAATAAATAGAAAAAGAAGATATCGGTTTCGAAGTTATAAACTTGAATTAATCGACGAAAGAGAAAGAAAAATCAGATGTTGGGGATTTCTGATCAATTCTTACTCTGACAAATTAAAAAAAAACGGTCTTGTTGTTTTTCGCAATGTTTTTACAGTTTTGAAATAAAAAACTTATTATATTACTTAAAAAACCTGCTTTTTTATAAATTGCTAATGTTACGTAGGGTAGGGCGGGGCTAGTTGAGCATAGAGGTAAGTTGGGCAATCAAAATATCTCAAAAACTATCGATCGCACGCGAAAGCATTAAATAGCGCAAAAAGGGGTTGTGCGAGAGGAACTGATTGTGCAACCACTAGTGGTTACGCGGCGATCGAGAAAAGTATCCGTGCGCATTGTTTATTTTGTGATTAAAAAGTAAAATAATTGCAAGCCGGAAAATTTTATCTGTAATAGTTAAATGTAATCCGTTCTCAATCAGGTAAGTGTTAATCTTAAGTAAATTTATTGCAGTTTTAATACTTATAAAGATTTTGAATACAATTCTAACCGGTTTTTTAATAAATTCACTTTTTTTTTAATTTCAGGTTGGAGTTAGTTGAGCTACAGTTGCCCAACTAACCCCACGGTTTTAAGTATAAAATGTTTTTTTTTAGGATACGGACTTATAACAGTAAAACACTAAAGTCTTTTCAAGATTTAAAAGAGGCTGCAACCCAAACTTTATACAAGCAACAAAGAAAACGAGCTGACCTATCTAACATATAAATTTTCTCTGGAAATAGTTCGACCATACCCAAGGGCTGGTCCAAAAAAACTGCAATTTTAACAGATACAGAAGGCATTACAAGAGAAGCAAAATAGAACTGCTTAAAAAGTCTAAAAAACGGAGATGAATTGATAGATATTAAATCCAATAGTTAAGCTAAGCTAGGTACGTTGCTGTTTTATTAATAAGATTTGTTGTCCTGTCACTATAAGATTATAAATATAAAAAGCAAATTGTCAAAATGTATTTTTATTGTAAACGTATCTAACATTCAAGCCATGATTTGACTATACTTTCTAAGTGCTCCACTAGCCCCATACCCTTGCTCAACTTACCCCACCTATGGGGTACGTTGGGCATACCTGACTATCTATATTAAAATAGATGTAGCTTCTAAATTCAACTTATTAGAAAGAAACTACTATGGACACTATTAATAAGGAATAAATTGCTAATCCACCAGTATGCGTTATAGGCCATTAAGACTTATTTTTGAGGAGCTATAACCGATCAAGTGAAAAATTGCTCAACTAGCCCCGCCCTACCCTAATATTAGATACCAATTTTTTAAATTACCGGTAAATACCCTATGAACGAGCAATGAGTATTTAAAAATGGGTAATTATTTTCCAAGTAGGAGGTCTTTTCGGTCGTTGTTTCGTTTAACGCCGTAAAGTAAAAAAAACTCGTATAAACTCGCCTCTCGGGACAGACGATAAACCAGCGTCACGGGAGTCGGGTGAAACACTCGTAAACCGAAATAAAGGTGCTCATTAACACCGTCTTTACGGGATCGAATATACGCATATTTTAGTATTTTTCTCTGTTTAATGGCATTTGTTGAAGCTACCTTATAATTATATGGACGTAAATCATTAAAGACTGTTTTAACAAAGGCACAATTTGGGCACATAAGCGAAAGGGTACTTAATATTATTCTTCAAGTTGCCGCGAGACGAGAAAAACGAAGCAAGAAATGTCATTTTTGTCTCTCCCATGAAGTCGAAAAAATGGCATTTTCGCATTTCTTGTCTCGAAAATTCCACACCATTTTTTGACTAATCAAATGTGTAGTTTAGGTTGCATTACCATAACAACACAAGTATTTATCGGATTTTTTTCCTGTCTGGGGTACCCTGAAGCGAATTATAGTGGAAATTTTTTGACATAGCATTGAATTTGTTTTAACGTCATGTCTGTCATTCACATACATAATTTAAGAAAATGTTATTTTGTACCAGTTGTAGTATTTGAGACATAACATAATATAAAATAATGTAAGGTTTTAAGACCCTAAATGACAATTTTATACAACTACATTTAGTAAAATAATATCATAAGACTGAAGTATAGTAAGAACATTTTAAAAGCGCAAATTCGGTACCCTTTGAAAATAATACAAATAAACATAAAAAAGGCCGCCTGCAATTGGACTATTTTATACAAAGGCGCCGCTATCCTTTACAGCGACGCGCCGATACACTATGGGATAGAAAGCCATTATTTTGGCCAAAAAGCAACTTTGAAATTTTAATGGCTCATGCTTGTGTATTTCAAAGTAGATACTCCAAACTACATGTACGCAAAATTATAAAAGGATATGACGACTTTTATTGGGGTAATAAGAAACTTGAAAATATATTTTAAGTAAACATAAATATACAACATTTAATCTACTTAGTTTATTATTAGCCTTGTTTACTAAAAAAAGTAAAAGAGTTTAAATAATAAGAGCTATTGTTGTGTTTCCGATGCAGTCTCGCGAAGTCTCGCTACTTTTGTCAAATATTTTTTTACCTTTTTCTTTATCAGTTTTTGTACTTACAATTGCCTTTCTACTTTTTGCTACTTCTGGGTGTAAGGACAGATACAAGATTTTTTATAATTTACAAGGTTTTCCATTTTAAAATTTAATATGTTTTGTCCTACACTGTATATCCTAAAAGATAAAAGCATTTTGATAAAAGATATGGATTCTACAGAATCTACCCAGCAAAACAGTGTTTTTTATTTATTTTATACTTTAAAAAATAAAAAAGTTGTGAAGATGTATCTCTATTACGCATCTAAGAATAATTTAAAATTATTATTCAGATTTGGATGGTCATTTTTCCGAAACTAATTAAGATAGACACATCAAATGTAGTATTTTTTAAAGCATTTTAAAATTTTTGTTTGGTGGTGATATAATATTTAGGGTATTCCATTTAAAAAAATCATATCTATTGTCGTACCCTGTATATCATATGAGATAATAATCATCGGATTACTGATTAGAATACTACCGAATTAACCAAACAAGCTGACATTTTAGTTTATTTTGTACAATAAAAAATAATAATGTTAAGGGGGTGTAAATTTATAATAACATATACACCTCATTTTAAGTTACATTGATAAGTTTAAGAATTTTGATCAAAAAAATTAATTTCTATCCCATAGTGCGATGACCAGCTGCATCAACCGGCATATCATAAAAGAAATATAGCAAAGGCGGCCGAGAAGACAAGCATGCCAATTTATTTCCTTTAAACTTTTTGTGATTTTTTTTTCTTATGAAAGAGCACCGAATTTACATTTTTAAACTGTTCCTTCTATACTAGACATAAGTGCAGAGCAAACGAAAGCATGGATATGTTTTTTATAGTTAAAACACTATTATTATGATTATGCAATCTATCTCTTGACTGCATACACCCGTTCTGCAGTTCTCCTGCAGCCAGCAGCAGCAGCGGTTACTTTTCTTCTGCTACTCTCTTTGGCCGTGAACCTCATCGGCGACGGGCTTCACGACCTTTTCCTTATTTTCTCGACGACTTCGCCAGGCAACAACGGCATTTTCGAATCGGATCTAAAAGTCACCGCAAAGGTCATAAAAAATATGGGCAAGTTCCTAGGATTCTTTGCGCTCTACGATTATTACATAATCATCAATACTTACCAGATAAAACATTTTAACATGTAACATTTTTAAGTTGTGATTTTTTCAGCTAAACGTAATGATTCTTTTAATTTCATTATTTTAAGAAATAATTGGCAATATGCTTCAGCCCGACGATGTCAAATTTACGTTTTCGTTAAGATAGCGAAATCTTGCACAATTTGGATACACCGCATAAGATGTAGGGGAATGACATATTACTTACTAAATTTCAGTCCCCCTATCCCCTAGGGCTTAAAATAACGAAAGTGTGTATTAAATAGAAATAAATAACAAATTATATAACTTAAATATATACAGGGTGTCCCAACTTTATTAATACACGAAATATCTTCGCCCCTGTACAAAAAGAAACTTAAAATACAAATGTTTGTCTGGAGTGTGGAGACACTAATGCTATTGACAGTATGGGTAAACATACAAGGTATCTCGAAAACAACAATTTTATTGTTAAAGTTGTTTTTTAATGGAACATCCTGTATATTTTAACAAATTTCAACCATCCTAAATTCTAAATGGAAAATGTATGATACACTATACATCAATTATTGCTGGTTTTTGAGATATCAACAGCTTGTCAATGTACTCATTAACGGTAAGAAGAAAATTATATTTTTGTTCTGATTATCCAGTGGCATGCGTATCTAAAATAAATATAAATGTTTTAATTTTTGAGATATGAATAACCCAAACTTCGTTTTTTTCAATGGGACACCCTGTATCTGAGTAACTTTAAATATTGCAGTTTTTCTTGCAATTACAACAGTGTACAGCGGGTCTACTTAAGTTCGCACCATAAAGAACACTTTTTTATTATTGATTTTACGAAAAAAAATTATTCTTTATAAAAAGATCTGCATGGTTTAAAACCTAAAATGCATTCATCAGATATTATTTTTTTGCAGTGGTATACGAGGTATGTCAAAAATTATGAATTATGCTCAACAGACAAGTAGGTACCTTTATTTTTTACAATTGAAAATTTTTATAGGGAAAAGATGTTAAGGATTAAAAACAACAGTTAAATATGCAAAATTGTTCATTAAAAGCATAAAAAATTAAACTATTTTTTTTATGCGTTAACGGTGAAAATTTAAGTTTGTACATTAGTGTATACTTATTTCGAAATGTAATATGTAAAGAAAGGTTAAGAACTATCAAAACAACGAAAAGTCACAAAAACGCTCGTTATCGCAAAAAAGTTTTTTTATTGCATGTTTAAATGTTATTCTTAATAATTATAAATATCTTTTTCTTATAAACATTTTTATATTATAAAAAATAAAGGTTGTACTTTCCTCTTAAGCAAAATTCATATTGTTTGACATACCTCGTATAGCACTGCAAAACAAAACATCTGATGATTGCGTTTAGGTTTAGATCATGCAGAACTTTCTATAAGAAATAACTTTTTTCGTAAAATTAAAAATTAAAAGTTTTCCATAAGGTGCGAACTTAAGTAAACACGCTGTACAACACTTAATATGTCACATTTTTCTAAACAGCGAAACTAACAAAAAAATAAAAGTAAAATAGTTGGACATGGATTAAATGAATATTTATTACATACATCAATCAGAAACCCAATTTAACAAGAATACTAAAATTTATTAACCAAAACAGTAACAACCACAAAAAATAGATTTATTTGTAATTCCACCTAAGCAATTATCTCAAGTACTTATTTTTTTACGCTGCTCTTTAAAACAAAAATGCCGGACGGCGGCTTCTATCAATAAAATAAGTAAAAACCGCCGGTAATAACAAATAAATGAAAATTTTCGGAAGTTTTCATATACCTAGATCAAGGTTAGTTTATATTTATAAGGTTGCGACACATCTTCAACTCTTAGGCGGTTCTAGGTCGGGGACGCAAGGAAGGACACTCCACGGAGAAAAGTTGGCAAGACTGGGTAAAATCAAAGCTGATGATCAATCCAGGGGCGTCTAGAATTTGCGCATTTCATTTTGCATTGTTTTGGAAGTGATATTTGTTAAAAGATGTAATTCCAAATGTTTTTTATTTAAAGTAAAAGAATTTACAACTTAATAATAATTAAAAACTGTTGTGTAAACAGTTGTTCTACTAATACAATAAACTGTATATCTCCGGCACTGAACAACATGGCCGAAAAATGGGAGATGTGACGTCATAACACGTTAAAGCAATATGGCAGAATGTCGCGACCTTATATAGACCGACTTTGGACTAGATATAAAAAACCGGACGGCGATTTTCTTCTTATAATTGAGCAAAACCGCCGGCGTTAGTTTAGCCAGTGCCTATATTAAAAATGTAACAAATATTTACATCTATATCGCCACTAGTTCGATTATAAGCTGTAATTATTACACAATTACTTAAAAAGGGGTTAAGCAGTGTAAATATTATTTCACTTTTTCAGTACCCTATTAAAAAAAAAAATCTGTACGACACGATATCATAAAGATATTATTGTTTCACTTATTCTTGGTGTAGGCCTGTGCAACTTTTAAGGCCTTGGTTCCGCGACTTTCCGTGTTTTTAATGTAGGTTGGTGAACCCCGTGCCACCGAGATTCGCAGCCATCCAAGGGCGTTCGTGCAACCCAGACGCATTACGCAACGTTGCCACGGTTTTTATTGCGAAATCCTTAAATACTGCAATTAATTTTCAGTTTGGAATTAATTAGCTAATTGGTTGGTAGTTCTTTATGTTGAGATTTTTTAAATCATTTCTAAACTTAATTTATTTTTCCTAAGAAAAGATTGAAAGAGTTTATAATGAACTAAGTAATTAAACTTATTTTAATTTAAAAAACTATCTTGCTTCGCCTATCAAACAACCATCTACCAAATCTGCCGTGATTAGCAAAAACGCCGTATGTACACTTTTTTGAAACGGAGTAAATCGTGTTTAAAGTAAATTGTCAAGCCGTACCAAACGATTTTCTAAAACTTTTTTACTACATCATTTTTTTTAATCGCCGCACCTGATGTCTGCTTAGCAAAAAAGGATCACTTGCAATTTAGATGCGGTATTTTTCTTCTATTCTATTCCAGCTGCACAGAGGCAGAATGGCGTTGGCTGCTTACTCAGGACCGTATCGCCAGCGGATATTGCTCCTTTTCAAAGCTTAGCAGGAGGGCGAGCGACCCTTCGCCACTGGTTACACTCTGGATGATCCAGTTAAGATAGGGAGCTATCCATATTCGGTGGCGACCTTGAAATGTCCGGCTCTAGGCCGTCTCAAGGTCCCCGATTAATTCCAATAATATTTAATCGATGAAATGCACATCTAGATGCTGCAAAACTGCAGACCAAATGTCCAGATATAACCGGTTACTGTCAGCCTCCTTCCCCCTCGCGAGCATGTGCCCATAGACAAACGTAACCACGTGCGATGAGGAAAAAAGTTTTTAGGAATCACTCCGGACTTCGGAAAACACTTCCACGGCACTACTAAATGACAATGTGAGTTACTTTTCGATTCCCAAGAGTAGAAAACGACCGTACAGTTCCTCCAACCGCCAAAACCCGGGAGAACTTTGTAGTTCTCTACGGCACGTCCGTACAACTCGAGATTCGAAAAGGACGTCGGTATTTTTCTTAAACAGCCAGTAGATATGGCGTTTATCCTGGGCCCGTATTTTTGATTTTGAGAGAATATCACACTCCCTCAGCTTTTCTACTACCCCGATTTTCTATCGTTTTCGAATGACAGTATTCTTAAACGGACTCGATAGAAAGAAGAATGAAAATTATGAGGCAATGTTGCTAAGCATATATGTTTAATTTGGGCCAACGAAAATAAAGATAATTTTGAAATCTATCTATATCATAGAGACAAAAATCCCTAAAAAGCACTAGCGTATCGAGAGGGCAGCCCACCTTGGGTTCCAGTTAGAAGGGGCTCTAAAAGGGGTCCTCATACAAAAAAAGGTATATAGATATATAGATATATAGATAGGTGATCGTAAAATACAGAAGAGGGGGCCCCAATATTAAAAATTTTGGGGTGATGAGCTTTTTTCTTTTTTGTTTTGTTGTCAACTTGATGCAGTTCACGAATAACCCCAAATGTACCATTGATTATATATTCAATATTTTTTTATTATGTTTCTAAAACTATTTATGACATTAAACACACAACCACACTATTGTTTTCTTGGTAAAAAGTAGATATCTGCTTACATTTGTAGTTATTGAAAGTGCCGAAGCTCGTGGTTGTGGTTGCATAAAAGTCAGTACCTCTACCAGTTTGTACACCAAATTTTTGGCCAATCTAAATATCTTTACACATTTTGATCTGAAACTGTAAAGGGATCTCTTTAAACAAGAATGTCTATCCTGATATGCCACTTCTCCACTGCCTCCACTACATTTTTATTAATTATTTCGTTCCAATATGTGTGATTATTATTATTCATTTTTTACAATCAAAATAAAAAAATAAAGATAATATATTGTGAACACCTAGTATAAAAAAGTATACATTTTGGGAATTTTAAAAATATTCATTTTTGGGAAATTTAAATATAATTGGGTTACTTAACATTGGGAAATTTGGTACATAAAACAATACGTGAAGTGTCAAGGTTTAAAAAGTATGAATCAAACAATTTTCTAGGTTACTCTTATAATAATAAAACAAAAACATTAAACAAGCGAGTAGCCTAGAAATGCAAAACAAATACTGAAAAATTTAATATTTAAAGAGAACAAAATTTGAAGACGGGGATTGATTGTTTATCAGATAACAAGCAGTTAGTGAAGTAAACTATAAAGTTAAAGTTTAAGTTCAGCCCCGTACGGGCTATCCCTAGGGATATGCCCGTACTAATTTAAGTTAATCAAATAAGTTAAGTTGGTTTTTAATGCAAAGTTCGTTTTGATGGTCCACCGGTCTCATTGTCCCAATAGATAGTTCCATATGGTACTTTGCCCCAGTGACGTCAAGTGACACTGTAATGTATATGCCAAAAATATACGACGTTACATATGGTGGAGGCGCCCCCGTTCCCAGTGACCTTTGTGAAACGTCGGTTATGGTAAGCTGTGCCCGCCCCAGTTCCAGTGCCCTTTGTGAAGCGATAGGAAAAGTCGCTCATGGTACGCCCTTCCTACCCCTCAGTGTATTTGTGGAAGAAAATGCCATATATATGGTAAAGGCGTCCCGTTCCCCGGAGAAGAAATGTGTGTGAAAGGACGAAGATGGGGAAAAAATATGTTGTGTAGCGTAGCTGCAAGGAGGTAGCAGCGAAGCTGCAAGAAAAAGGAAGATAAGGTATATCTTCAGTTTTGAAATATATGGCTAAATGGTGTTAGCCAGAAGTGATAAAGAAGAATATGGAAATATATTTATTTGTGTCGAAGTTGTATGGTACGTCGTGAAGACGGAGTTCAGAAGCAGCATGAGGCTGCATTAGCACTGGAAGCCGCAGCTCTAGTATGGGGAAGAGCTCTAAAGTATGGTCTTGAATGGTGGGGTACAAGACTATCTAGCGGCCCTGAGAAAGCTCAGGATATGGGGAAATTGGCATGAAGTTGCAGTAACCTGATGTGGAAGAAGAAAATGGGAATGAAAGGCAGACAATGGTATGTGGAGAAGAAGTACGGGACAAATGGCCAATGGAACGCACCATCAAGAACATGGACAGGGAGGCAAGGTGGACACAGTACAATTCAACAAAAGATGGACAATCTAGAATATTATGGTACTTGTATAGTGTTTAGGTAAATCTGTAATGTTTTTAATTAATGGTATTTTTTTTTGTTGTTTGCTTATTAGAAAAAGTATAATATTGATAAAAATAATGATTTAATATGCAGAGAAAAGTAGCCTAAAAGTAAAATTTGATAATAACTCTTTTTTTAACCCACCGTATATGTAATATTAAGTTGTGAAAGGGTCATTGTTTTAATGAAATACAATTTACGGTCAAGGTTGTAACAATTTCTAATAATGCTGAGCTAGCTAGTTTTAAAGAATCATATTTTGTTTATCAAGTCGGGTGTTTTTGTTTAGTACATAAAATTAATGAGGAATAATACTATGTATTTAAAGTGTTTTATATAGGGGGTATAGAATTTAGGCCACTTTTCTCTAAAAAATAATCTTAACCGTTACAACTATATTTAAATAAAACTACTTGGAGAAAATCCCAAATTTAGAAATTATTCAGTTAACAATGGAAAAAATTTAACTTTTTTCTTTTGATCAATGACAAATCTTTTATTTCTTAGAAAAAAGTCAAGTCAATTAATTATTTTTTGGATTAAAGGCTATTTGTTCATTTTTTTTGTTTACATTTATTGAAAAAAATTTTTAGATAAAACTTTTTTTTCATATTTTTAAAAACTTCGAAAAGTTAAGGTTATTTACGGTTATTTACATAATAGGTAAAATATTGTTAGATTTTTTTGTAAGCTATATGGAACTATCGATTTTGGTAATATTGCTAATTTTTTTTTAAAGGGGTTAAAGTAAATTTGGCTCATTTCTAATAGCGTTGTGGGTCCAACGCTTTCAGGGAAGGGGCATATGTGAACACCTAGTATAAAAAAAGTATACATTTTGGGAATTTTAAAAATATTCATTTTTGGGAAATTTAAATATAATTGGGTTACTTAACATTGGGAAATTTGGTACATAAAACAATACGTGAAGTGTCAAGGTTTAAAAAGTATGAATCAAACAATTTTCTAGGTTACTCTTATAATAATAAAACAAAAACATTAAACAAGCGAGTAGCCTAGAAATGCAAAACAAATACTGAAAAATTTAATATTTAAAGAGAACAAAATTTGAAGACGGGGATTGATTGTTTATCAGATAACAAGCAGTTAGTGAAGTAAACTATAAAGTTAAAGTTTAAGTTCAGCCCCGTACGGGCTATCCCTAGGGATATGCCCGTACTAATTTAAGTTATTCAAATAAGTTAAGTTGGTTTTTAATGCAAAGTTAGTTTTGATGGTCCACCGGTCTCATGGTCCCAAGAAGATAGTTCCATATGGTACATTTGCCCCAAGTGACGTCAAGTAGTATTTCAAAATTCAACGTCACAATATGTATTATTAAAAATCTTCACAGGATAGTCAACGCCTAAAGCTTAAGTTTATAGGTTATGTAAACCTATTTTCTACTGATTTTTCGACTTTTCTCGGTCAATACTAAGAGAAATCATTTGCTCCCAAAGGAAATTGATTTCTATCATTTTTTGATAAAATTGGCTTCAAGAATACAGGATTTCTTGGCCACTCCCATTTTTTACCACTTTCTCTCACAATTTCTACTCCCTTAAATTCAAGAATACGGACCCTGAGCTGTTTAATAATATAACAGATTTTGATTCTCCTTTTAGATATTGCGTTTTGGAGTTTTTACGTACGATAGAGCGTTTTTACTAATTTAGCAAGAAAATAATGTAATTTTAAACTTATTGATGTAAAAAAAAAACAAAAATTGACCTAAAGTGCTGATACGGCGTTTTTGCTAATCACGGTAGAAATATACAGTGACCGGTATAATTGTTGAACTATATGGATTTTTTTCTCAAATAATTGTATTCATGATAAAAGTCTTTGCATATGCCTAAACTCACAAAGTACTGATCCAAATTTGATTAAATCCTAGGGTATACGAGGTGTGTAGATGTAAATTTACAAATTTAGCATAATAGAAAACTAAATTTTTGAACTTAGAACAATATAATATTTAGAAGCCCTTTATTAAATTTGGAGCGCTGATTACAAATCTAAAAGATTTTTTAGTCGGCAACATTTCGTTTTTTTATATTTTTGACATCCCACGAAGGCATATGCAATACCAAAGTACCGTGGGTGTCGGGTTATTAGATGTTTAACCCATCGTTCCCCTGTTCCGTCAACGTTGTCCAAGCACTGAAACATGCAGTTATGCATTTCACAGCATGTTTCAGACAACGCGGTAGTGCCACCACGGTCGTTATTTTTTTAAATAACTACTACTTTAAAAATAACTACTATCTAACGTTTTCGAGATATCCATGATGAAACTTGAAAAACAAATTTACCCTTATTTTAACTATACTACCCCTATTTTTTGCGAATAATTCTTGATTTAAACATAAATTGGCACTCAATATTTGATTTTCCTCTTCTATAAACCCATTTCTCTATTTATTTTACCCCTTTTTTCCAAGAAATTTCATGATGATTCAATGATGTCACCGTGGCCACTGTGATAAAAATAATTAAAAGTAAATCTTTGTAATTATATGGCTAAAACAAATAGAAAAATGGGTTTTTAAGAGCTGGAATTTAAATATTAAGTTCCAATTTAGCAGAACGCTCAAAAATTTCGTCCAAAAAGAAGAGAAAAATTGGTGAATTCAGGTTAGTTTTTATTCAAGATTGATGATAAATATCTCGAGAATGAAACGTTGTCGACTAAAAATTCTTTTAGATTTGTAATCAGCGTTCCGAAAAATTCCCGTGTACCCAAAATCATCAAAATCGGCGTGTGTCCGATAAGTAAACAATTACCTTAAAAATTACGTCAAAGTTAAAAAAATCCTTCTTAAAAAAACGAAAATAAATCATACTTTTACAACTTACCCCGTATATATATTAGATTAAACTAAATTGTCTGATTGACTCTTGTTAACACAGTCTTTATTGCCATTTATTTTTGAAAAAACATTAAATATTTGTAACAT
This sequence comes from Listronotus bonariensis, assembly GCA_014170235.1. Lineage (NCBI taxonomy): Eukaryota > Metazoa > Arthropoda > Insecta > Coleoptera > Curculionidae > Listronotus > Listronotus bonariensis. Next base: position 55,271 of record JACEGR010002205.1, on the reverse strand, counting down.
TTAAAAAAATAGCGGTTAACATGACATTTTCTAATGCTTTCTTAAAAACTAATTAAGATAGGTATAACCTGTCGTCAGAGGCGGTCACATCACTTTCTGAGGGGAGGGGGCCATAGGCCGAAAAAATGTGGGTGAGGTGCCAAAAAACAAAAATCTTGGCGCCCCTAGAAAGAAAATTTTTTTCTAATTTTTGGAAGAGCAAAAAGAAAAAGATCCCCTCACCTATTTTCTTCTTTCATTCTTTAATTTATAAAATTACAAAAAAAACAATCCCACGTATTTGAAAAGCAAAAAAAAGAAGGTCCTTACGTCTCACTTTTCAATTCCATTATCACCCTCATCCCTCGGACCTGCCCTGAGGGGGGCATATCATTATTAAATGTCCATATTTGCCATTACATATGTATCAAATACAAAGAATGTAGCATTAAAGGGGGGCCTGCGTGTCCTAAATGTATTTTTGGCATTGCCTGTAGAATTAATTTTTAGAAAAATATATAGGGTGTTCCATTTAAAATAGCAAAGTCGAGAGCACTTTCACCTAAACCGGATGTGCCACATAAAATCTGAAACATCCGAAATATGCACCCTATCTAACCATATATCCGACCAAAATTTTAAAATGTGTAACACTTATGAATCTAAAAATGACAGTTTTGCTAGTAATTTCGTGGGTATCCGATATAGTACAGGTAAAAACTTGCATACATTTATTTATGTCATTTATGTTTTTAAACTGTAACTAAGAATGAAACCCTTTAATTTAGGAGGTTTTTGTAGGTCATCTGAAAACCTGCTCCGAAAAAATCGATGAACAACGACCATATGATCGGCATATCTTGAATAATCCTTTTCAAAAGGCATTTCACGTTCCATCCAGTCGGCCATGAACGTAATGGCATAATCAGCAAAAAGACTTAAAAGTCAAAACTGGCATCTCAACAGTTGCACATCGTACCACGTGTTGAGGCGATGTTGTCATTTTCATTAAAATGTACTTTGGGAATGTGGTATATACAGGGTGATTCAAAAATCGATTACGAAACTTAAGGGGGTGATTCTACTTGACAAAATAAGGGTAGAGCTTCATATAATTTTTTTTCAAAATGTCATTCATTTTCGAGCTACAAGCCGTCAAAGTTCAATTTTTATTTTAGTTTTTTCGCCATATTGCATTTATTTTTTAACCAATCCAGTTAATATTTGGCACACAAATTGAGCTTTGCAGATTCTAAAATTTTAAGACAAAAATAATTTTTTTAATACCGCCAGAGGGCACTTTACCTAAAACTTAAAATTTATTTACATCAGAACTTTTTATTTGACTGATATCGCAAAGCTGGGGGCGCCATTTTATAGGCAATCAAAAACGTAAAAAATAAGGTGCTCTTTATTAAAGTCGATAAACCTCACCGTTTAGGCACCAATAGACATCAAAGTTTTCATCAATTTCAATCAAATTACCTATATACAGACAGGGTGTCTAGTAACTCAACCGACAAACTTTACGGGGCGATTCTACTACAGAAAATAAGAAAAAAACTATACACATAAAAACATATAAACATATGTCCTAAACGTCTTAGTTTTCGAAGTATGGTGCGTTAAATATTAAAAAAAACTTTTTTGTAAGCGGCAACTGAAGGAATATTTCTAACAAAAAACGGTACGCCACTGACTAGATTAAGCAAATAAAAATACAGCTTTTATTTTTCTTAATTTTGGTCGTATCTTGTTTAGTTTAAGATAAAAAATAAAATAAAATCCACCTAATTGCATATTTTTACTACATATTTTTTTATTAGGTTTTATATATTTTTTTAGCAATTGCCAATGTAACAACAACAATAAATAATTATTTAAATAAGGTTTATACCCATTCTTACATTTTTTTCAAATAAATGTTTTAGAAATTTTTCATTTTTTTGAAAAATTTAACAACCTGTACCTTGAAAACGAAAAATTTGCTGAATCATGTTTATATGAACTTTTTTTGTATTTTCTGATGTAGAATCTGCCCTTAAATTTTCCTTACAATATTTTGTAGCACCCTGTATAAAACTCAATTTGGTTTCTTTAAAAACCTCGTTGTTTGTTTCGGAGTAAAAGGCAGATCTTAAAGCTGTTTTTACAGTTTGAAAGTTTTCTTGCATGACACTTTTCTTGCAGCAATTTTTTATACAGTTTGAAATTTCTTGCTGCAAGTGGTTTTGCGATAAAGTGTACCAACTTACCCATTAATTATTAAATGATTTTCTCAAATTTTTAAGAAAAAAATAAATACATAAAGAATTTTTTTATTTGTTATTTACAAATATTCTTTAACCAACACTTCACGCCCTTCTAGGTTAGGTTTTTTATTAGTGACTTTTTTGAGAATGGTATATTAAAAATCACTAAAATAATTACCAAAATTGCAGGGTTGTTGTAAGAAAAATATCGCGTTTCATATTCGTCTTGCATGAAAGAAAAATTGTTTTAAAAACAGAAAGATGCGCGTGCGCAGATAGAAAAATTTCAGCAAGAAAACTTTCTTGCAAAAATCTTTAAACTGTAGAAACAGCTTTAGAGGTAGTAAACTTTAGGGGATTTTAAGAAGAAAAGTTAATACAAGTTTTACAAGAGCGTGTTCAAAATCGCAATAACGCATTTTCTGTCATTACCTAGGCCATTGACTATGCTTTAAGTTTAGATAATTAAGGATCAGAATCATCTTAATATATGGTCTTTTTTGTTGAGTACAGACCAGAAGTCAATCTATAAAGAATAGGACCGTTTGGGTCCAGGTCCAGGGGTATAGCGAGCTGACCCTTTCAGCCCTTTTGACCCCTATGAACTGGCCGGTCGCCTGCAACAAAATAAAGAAAAACCTCCTAAAATTCTAAGTAAAAATCGACGTACATATCGGTGGCAAGTATGCCACCTTTGTCTAGATAAAATTAGATTTAAATTAAAATAAAAATTAACTACTATTTTAATTAAAAATGTTTAAAATTTTTAGCTTTTAGTTACAAATACTCTAAAAGTAGTTTGACATTTGTGTCATGAGTTACTTGGTAACTAGAAGCTAAAATAGTAGTTAATTTTTTATTTTAATTTTGAACTTAATTTTATTTTGAAAACGGTGGCAGACTTGACACCGAAACGTCGATTTTTAATTAGAGTTTTTGGGTTTTTAAGGAGGTTTTTCTTTATTTTGTTTCAGTCGTCCGGCCAGTTTTTATAGAAATCAATGGGGCTGAACAGGGTCAGCTCGCTATACCCCGGGACCAGGACCGAAGCGGTTCCACTCTTTCTAGATTAACTTTTGGCGTGAACCCAACAAAAAAAAAAACGAATCCGCCTAACCAATATAGAGCATATCTTCAGTTCAGAATCTTTTTCTGAAACACCCTGTATAGTACTACTAATACTTTTATTACATTTTTTTATTACTTATTACAAAGCTAAACAATTAATGTAAAATATTATTTAAGCTCTGTTTTTGCATAAATCATTAATACACCTATTAAAACCTAATTATTTTTTATACAAAAATATTATATAACAGCTCTTGGAAATGACTAGTTATCTATTTTTTGCTAAATTGTTGCATAAAAATAACCTTTTTATCTTATCCACGTTTTGAATTGATTACATGATTACCAAGAATTAGACCTATCTCAATGTTTTTCCACTTGGCTAACATAATGGAAAAATAATGTCTATATCAGTTATTGTTGCGATTCTTGCTATTTTATCGCGTTTGTTTTTCCTTTCGTTTTGGATGTTACCAGGAAAAAGCTATAAATAAATTTCTTTATACAGGCTGTTACAAATTCAAGGGTCACCATTATAGTAGGGGAGCCCACGATGCTTTTTTTATCTTTGTGACATCTCACGAAGGCTTAAGCCTAAATACCAAAGTACCGTGAGTGCCGGGTTATTGTATGTTTAACCCATTTTTTACCCTGTTCCAACGAACGATAACCAAGTACTGAAACATACAGTTTTGCATTTTACAGCACCTTTTAGACGACAACGCGGTAGTGATACCACGGACGTTATTTTTTTAAATAACTACTACCTAGGATTGGCAGAATACTACACACACCATCTGTGAGGTGACGAGCTATTAAAAATCCGTGGACGGAAGCGAGATTCGAACCCGGATCGCTGCGGTGAGAGGCTGGTACACGGCCCCTACACCGTGCTCCCAACAATGGGGATTTACTCGAGGTCATCGTTATAGAGACCTATTGGGTTGCAGAGCTTAGATAATAAGAAGAAAAAAATGTTATCTAATGTATACCTTTTCATCGGTGGAGAAGCGGCTATAGATTTTTAAATATGTCAAAAAAAAAATACTGTTATTTGGGCTTGAATTATTTTCTTGCTTTCGCGTGCGGTCGATAGTTTTTACTATGCTCAACTAGCCCCGCCTTACCCTACCTTCACCAATGAATTTGTTTCAAAAATCGAAATTGAGATGGTGCAATCAGATTAGTTCTATTTCTTTTAGTTTTCGCTATACCCTGTAAGGTCAACAAAAAGGCGCACCCTGTACTACAATTTTTATCAAAAGGGATTTAAAAGAACGGTATTAAAAGGCTATACTGGCTGTGTTTGACCAAACACAAAAGCCTATTTCACAACGGGGGTGCTGCAAGGACACCATTTTAACCCTTCTTTAAAAATTTCACCCTAATATTTGACAATATTGATTAACTCGCGAGTACAATGGTTGTGTGGCCATTTCTATCTTGTAGAATGAATCGGGTATTAGAAAATGTCGATGGCAATTGACGCATAGAAAAAAACATGCGTAAAATGAATTCAAGTTCCAATAAACTTTTAAGTAGTACTATAAACAAACTTAAGATATTTTTTAAAGTAGAATTCAAAACCGTCATAAAATATGGGGTGCTTCATTTAAAAAATATAACTTTGATATGTCACAAATTTTTGAGACACCCTGTATAGGATAAACTAATTTTATACTGTGACCTTGTTCGACCCCTATATGTTCCTAATTTTTTTTTAATACCCATCTCATATAACATTTTTTGCCGGCAAGGCATTGGCAAAAAAGATATCAAAAGACATCAAAATGGGCAATTGGCCGTTATTGGGCCACGTGTTGCCGAAAATGTGATGGCATCCATCATTAATAAGTTATGATGAAAAAAATGCGTTTAGGATGATGGCATCCATCATTAATAAGTTATGCCAAAAAGGCGTTTAGGATGATGGCATCCATCATTAAAAAGGTTTTTGCAAAAATATGCCTTTTAGATGATGGCATTACATTATTTTTTTCCTAATGATAATAAAATGCATTTTTTACCGTCCAGGGAACTAAAATGTGCATAAATAATGCACATGCATAATGTGTGTTTATGTACAGGGTGTCCCATATAAAATTAAATACTATAATTTTGGAAAAACCATAAGAGATACAAGAAAAAGTTAAATGCAGAAGTTGTTTAGTGAAATGTATTTCTTTTTAGTAGTTTTTGCTAAATGAAGCTAGCTATACTAAAGCTGAAAATACACAAAATTTTTTTTTGCGTTAATATGACAGCTTGTCAAAATTTTGATTTTAATATTTTTAATGAATAATATTAAATCACCTGTCAGGACAAGTTTTTTGAGCCAAAGGAATATGATAAGGATTAAACGATATTCAAAAGTGAGATGACAATTAATCATTCTGGTGAGGGAACCCTAAAGCTCAAGGGTGAATCACATCATTTAATTAATATTTCATGAATTTATGGGGGTGTTTCTCCAACGATAAGTAAACATACATATGAACATACATAATCAGCTAAAAGAAGTCGTTCATAGGAAATGTTTGGAAAGAAGCCAGTCTCGACATTCGGCCATATTGCTTTGACGTGTTATGATGTCACATCTCCCATTTTTCGGCCATGTTGTTCAGTGCCGGAGATATACAGTTTATTGTATTAGTAGAACAACTGTTTACACAACAGTTTTTATTATTATAAGGTTGTAAATTCTTTTACGTTAAATAAAAAACATTTGGAATTACTTCTTTCAACAAATATCACATCCAAAACAATGCAAAATAAAATGCGCAAATTCTAGACGCCACTGGATTGATCATTAGCTTTGATTTTACTCAGTCTTGCCAACTTTTCTCCGTGGAGTGTCCTTCCTTGCGTCCCCGACCTCGAACGGCTTAAAAAGTTGAGGATGTGCCGCAACCTTATAAATATAAACTAACCTTGGTCATGTATACATTTCGGATTGGGTGACTAGTAGTGTTTGTTTTTATTGCATTACTGGCCGATATACCTTTAAAAATAGCTGATACGATATCCCCACCAAATCACCCCACAAAAAATCCCTTATACCAAAATTCGGTAATAGTTCGATATAGCGGTTTTCGCTATTATAAGAGATTTTTGAAAAATTCTTTTCAGGGCGTTTCTATAGGTCGATTATGACACAAATCTGTGTGCGCGTTTTGCAAAATCCATTTCTATAATTTATTATTAATAAAAACATATTACGGGACGGTGGAGTGAACAGGGGTGCTGGGTGGGGACGAAACAGTAGAAATCCTACATTAAACGCCCAAAAACAGTATTTCACAGTACACACCACACTTTCTGTTTACAAAAATGTCCAAAAATTGTTTAATAAAATTAAAAATAAATAATAGTACAACAATCTCGCCATGGCTGTCACTGCATAAAAAGAAGAGTTTGCAATAGAACTGTAATTGTCTTGATGTTGCCAAATAAAGTGGGAAAGTGTCAATAGCTTAAAAAAAGGAAGATACAGGACAAAATTCATATAAAAATTAAGTTATTCCTTCTTCCTTTTATAATTTGTAGAGAAAAAAGGAAAATACCTAAACATAAAGGGAAGAAAAATACCATTGTTTCTCATGGAAATGATGGATAATCTCTCGAAATAGACTTGGTGTTTCTATCAAAGAAGCACGCTGCTTCTATCAAGACCGTCATTTTCATAATGACGAACTTCATGTTATCAGCTGATCAAAATGAATTTTCCTTCTTTAATTAATGGCGGACGAGATATCTCATATGTGTGGGATAGTTTTTTCGAAAAATTTAATACTTTTCAAAATTAATTTACATTTTTTATGTGCCCCGAGTGCAGTGTATTAATGTTTTCTTGTATTTGACGTTGGATTTATACTGTTTTGTCCCCACCCAGCACCACTGTTCGCTCCACCGTCTCGTAAATATGTTTTTATGAATAATAAATAATAGAAATGGATTTTGGAAAACGCACACACAGATTTGTGTCATAATCGACCTATAGAAACGCCCTGAAAAATAATTTTTCGTAAATCTCTTATAATAGCGAAAACCGCTATATCGAACTATTACCCAAAATTCATTAAAATCGACAATTTGTCCGGTTGGTAAATAGTTAGCATAAGGTAAATTAAAGAAATAAAAAGGCCTGTATACTTTTTTATAATAATAAGTCTTGATACCCACATAAATATTCTTGAATTAAATTTTTATAAATGTTTTTGGGACCAATTACGGCGACCCGGCTTGCGTTATAGATGCAGACCACGTTCCAAGTTCATAACCATAACACACAAGATAAAATAGATACTAAAGGCTATTTTTACTATACGAAAAAAACAAATGACGATTACTGAAACACGTATTGCGGAGGTTAGTGTCTCGTAACCTTCGGTACGATTAACAAGCATTGTCCGCGAGTGCAAAAATGATCGTAGAGTACGATATTAATAACGTTTGGTTGGTTATTACCAATACTGATCTGAAATACTTTCTATGAAGATGTGAACAATTTTTAAGGATCCGACTTTCGCCGTGGACAATAAACTTTTTCTATAAGGTATGTGTACCACCCTATGAAAAAATCCAAGAGCGTTAAGTCTGGCGAGCTTGCTGGCCATTAATAGATAGATACAGTAGTTTTGTTTATTATTTGTACTTATAACTTTAAAAAGTATCCACAATTCGGATTAAGCGCATCTATCGGATACTTTTTAAACTGTTTTGGGGCACTATGACATTTATTTGTTATATTTTACTTGCTGTTGTGGCTGTTAATATCGTATTTTTTAAATAATTATTTGAATTTATGCATAAAAAATTGAAAAAAGGAACAGTCTACAACTTGTGTTATGTGTCTAAAGTGAGTCATCTTGGATTTCCGTAAAAATTATGCAAAAAAAGAACAAAGTAGGCACTGTTTGTCTTCAGTTCAAGTGTAAATATTCAAGAAGTGTATTCTATATAAAAAAACTAATATTTTTTACTTTTTGCACTTTTATTTAGTTATATAAACAACAGGATTTGTATCTATACTTTGGGCACCTTTTATTGATAATGAATATCTAGTAAGTATAGATGGGTCCACATTTAATTCATTCTGAAAGTAAAACCGCAAAGTACACAAAAAATTATTAAGTAAATAAACCCTTTTGTGAACAGTGATTTATTGCAGCAAAAAATATTCAACCCGACAAGTTTTTAGTTCCACGCCACGTGCCACCGGTTTTATGACAAGACAGAGGCGAAATAAGAGGATGTTTTTAAGTACGTGACTCGTGTTTTAGCAGTGTTTTTTTATTTATCTATAAAATATTAAATAAGGCTCTGTCAGCGTTTTGTGCCTTCGAAAAGGTTTGTTTACTTTATCATTTGTTGTGTACTTGGCGGTATTGCTTTCAGAATTAATTAAATGTGGACCCATCTGTAAATACGGTTATTACTGGCTTTTTAAACCAATGTAATAGGTACATTTTTGTTCAGGTATTTTTCTGTGGGCCCAAAGTATAGAAACTAATATACCTTTAACAGACATAGCTAAATACAAAATGAAAATACAACAAGCAACAATAAATCAATAAAAACTGTTTAAAACAAAATTCAGGATCTTTAAAGCGGGAAAAGCTACATAATTCAAAAGTAAGGACGTTTAGGACATATGTTTATATGGACTTTTCTTCCTAAAATAATCTAAGGAATCATACCCTGTATTTAAAGTCGTCAATTAAATTACACCCTGTATTTCCAAAAGTAATAAAGGTTCCTAATGTGGTATTTCCTAAAGCTTTTTCTAAAGATCGATTTAATGGTGATTGGTGATATAAAATACTGGGTGCTTCATGGAAAAAATATATACTTTTTGTCCTACCCTGTATATGATCACAAGAATAACCATTTTTCCTACGACCACATGTGAAAATAGTAAATTGCACACTGTTTTCATGCATAGAAAATACCTTATATCACACTAGTGTTGCAAAGTACTTTACAACACTAGTGTTGCAAAGTATAATTTAAAGCTGTCATCGCTGTCATTGTTATTTAAAATAAATTTGGTGTTATCAGGCTGTTAATGGGATTTACATTGAAAAAGCCATGCAATATTTTTTTAAAGAGGACCTTTTTCAATTCTTAAATGATAAAAAGCGACTAGGTAGGTTTTTTGATATAAAAATATTGTTAAACAGTATAATATATTGCAGTAAGGAAAAGTATATATCACCCTAGTGATGCAAAGTTTTCAATTGTTTTCTTATTTTTTCCGTAAAGACAATAAACAACTTTTATTGATTTTTTGGTGAATAACTTGTGGTCGTAGGAAAAATAGTGTACATTACTTGTGTGAAAATCCCTTTCTTACACTCGTGGGGTTGTCGCACTCGGCTGACGCCTCGTGCAACAATATTCCCACTCGTGTGAAATAAGTCATTTTCCACCCTTGTAATGTAATATACTATAAACAGCTGCAAGCAAATACCACATTAGGTTCATCTTAGTTCGTTTCCGAAATATGGCCGTCCAAATTAGGTATTAAACTAATTTTTGTATTAGGGGAAGGTATTGACTATATACCTACTCTAGGGTTATGGAGCTAAAAAATGATGTGTCACAAGCATGGGCGTAGCCAGGTACCGGCAGGGGCAGCTGCCCCCTAGTAATTGACAAGATAAATACATTTTTGGTTGATGTTAAAATTATACGTAGATTAAGAGACTCCGCAACGATAAAGATATTAAAAGTATACAATGTGTTTTCTAATTGCAGTAAAAATAAAATAAAGGCATATTTATGAGCCTATTCCTTACTACTTCGCCTAAAATAAGCCGTTAAAGCTTATTTAAAATATTACATTTTTTAATGCAAAGAAGATAAAATATATTGATGGTGCCATTTAAACATCAAAAATATCAGTAATTTCTGGGTATAATCAAGCAATGCACGTGTGCACTAGCATATTGAGGGAGAGCCCCAGGCCCTGGTAAAAAGGGTCCCTTAAAAGAAAAAAGTATCCCCCTTTTATCAGATCTCTTTTACCTGAAGACTTTTTTTTGGATTGTCAAAAATTTTTATTTAAAAATTAGTAACGATTGTAAAGTAGTCCCACTTACAATTTAGCCCAGGTATCTGGAACCTAAAGTCCCTTTTTTTTTTGGTTGTCAACAATATAAGTTTTCCTTTGCCTTCCCCCCTTTCTCGCCCCTTTTTCCATTTTTCTGTCTGTACCTTGGTATAGAGTATATTCAAATAAAAATAAACATGGATAGGTAAATAACTGATTTTTTTAACAACTTAAAAAAGGGTGTGCGAGGCTCTCAGGCAGCCGCAGAGTGGCAAGTTCAACCCCCCCGCCCCTAAAGAGTGGTGTGAATAGTCTTTCTCATCGGAAGTAGGGGGTAAATAAAGCATTATTGTACTTTTTGGGAGTTTTGCCCCCAGGACTGAAGTGTATGTTGAAAGGTTAGGATCTTTTTTGTACTGTTTTATAGTTTTTCAAAGGAAAAGACCCTTTTTTGCTATTCAAAATTTGTATTGCCGAATTTACGAAGAATGGGGCGAGTTTGCTTCCGCATTGTAGGTGAGGACTTTCTTGCCCCACCCAAAATCCATTTCTGCGTACGGGCCCGCTCTCATAGGTGCGAGGCTCCCAGAGGCGCTTACTAGTGCTTAACGCCGCCACTGTGTATGCTAATAATACTATTTTCATAATAAATATGAAACAACTCAAATTTCAAATTTTACTTGTAGAATCGAATTTTTAGTTGGGATCAGTCTACACCGCACTGCCAAAGATAAGATACGGGCAAGTTATTTTCGATAATTGCCACCGAAAAACAAACGTTGTTTACTGACAAAAACGCAAATATTGCGAAGGTTAGTGTCGCACGACCTTTTGTGCGAAGTGCACGTACTTTTTCGCGAACGCGCTGTGACGTCAGAGCGCTTATTTCGTCGGGCAAGGTTAAACGCAGTCTCCGCTATTTTGTATTGAGGTGGGTAAGTGACCAGGTCTATTAGGTAGTACTATTCATTTGTTACGCAGGATTTTGTTATATAAAATACAATTCTTTTATAATGATACTTACAGCGTGCTTCATATTTTAATTAATCTAAATCTAAAAAAACCAATGGTGTTAAATCTGGTGATCTTGCTGGGCATAATTAGGTTTTAGAATTATGCTTAAGGAATATTACTTTAAATAGTAGAAATATTTTGTTATACTAAAAATATCACTCTTTTAACACGCTTTTATTAGCTTGGGTTGTAACTATCTATCTATCTATCTATCTATGTAACGGAATCTTTGAGCCTAATTTTTACCAACTTCCAGCGATTCAATTTCTTTGAAACTTTGCACACGTATCAAGGACCGATGACAATGCAATAATTTAAAAACAGTATCCCGTTATCCTGATTAGGACCGCCAGGATAAATAAATTCCTTTACATGTCCTAATACTACTCTTGACAAAATGGCGAAGTAATTTTTTAGTGAATAAACTAGAACATTTATTTTTAAAAAACTAATTAATATATCGAACTAAAAATGAAAAATAAATAATAGTTTAAAAACTAAAAACACGCTTTTATATGCAACCGAACTAAAAATTAGAAAATAATTTTTCATTACAAAGAGTTTGTCACTTCAGAGTAAAAAGCGTGGGGTGCATTTTTTTTCATAACTTTTCCGTCATAGATATTTGCAAATAGAATAATTATAACATTTAATATATTAAGCACCCCACGCTTTTTACTCTGAAGTGACAAACTCTTTGTAATGAAAAATTATTTTCTAATTTTTAGTTCGGTTGCATATAAAAGCGTGTTTTTTAGTTTTTTAAACTATTATTTATAATATGATGTGCTTTTATATTTAAATTAGGCTTATTTAAGCAATATTTTTACATCTAGATCAAATTTGCCTTTGACTGATTAAAAAGGCGGTAGTTTTTCTATTAATTAGTGATGTTGACCAAATTAAAGATTTCCGTCTCATCGAAATGTTGCAACAAGAGGTTCGCCCCGATCCACAGCTTGTCGATAAATTAACATCAAAAGAACTGATGTACGTACGTACGCCGCATCGAACCTTTCATAACCATTTATTCGATCCTATTGTGAATCGGGGCGAACCTCGAACTGTAAAACAAGTAGAATGACTCCATACCCAAGGGCATTACCCACGCTCATTACCCACATCCATTACCCACAGCATTAACATTTTTTGTATTAATATAAATCCACAAAAAGTTATGAATGTTTTCCAGTGATATATGAATAGTCGTAGAAAAAGTAAAGTATGCAACTCGTGGGAAATGAGTAAAATTCCGTGCTCGTCCCATAATATACTTTTTTACCGCTCTAATAAATTGTAAAAAGATTTTTGCGTTATCTTTTAAAGAAAGTAAAATTGTAAAAACAAATTTGACACTTTTAATGTTAAATTCAAAAATGAATATCTAGACCTAGAAAATACAAATAGAAATAGTCGAGTCGAAAAGTTAATTTCCTGCAAAAAATAGTTACAAGTCTTTTAAAAATATGGTTAATGGCTTAAACGATCCGGAATGGCATCTAAAAAAGACGTATTTTGAATTTTTTCTGCAAAAAAATTACAATACCTAGATATTAACAAAAACTGACAAAAAAAATAGCCGCCCAACTTCTTGCCAAAATATAAAAAAGTATAAGTAACGTAAGATAATGTAAAAGCTCAAATATTATAAAAGTTTCTGAAAAGGCAGGAAATATTTATTAGTCTATAAATTGTTTGCCCTTTTTTTGTTTAAATTTATTATTTTGGTTATTAGATTTTTTTTTAATTGACATTATTTAAACAAAATCTCATTATTTTGTTAACTAATTGTAACTACCCAAATTATATACTTAAAAAAAAATTGCATCACCCTATTAAATACCTAAATGAAAAGAGCTCCACGAAGCGAAAAATTTATAGGTCAATTTATTAATCTTTTATACCGCCTTTTATGATAACTAAAACCCGTAAAAAACTATAATTAATAAATGAATAATTTTTCGAAAAATGTTGAAACAACTTTTATTATTGCGAATCATTCTTTAAAGTGTGTCTAGATAACACTAAATTTTTTCAAATTTTAAAATTAATATTTAATTACATAAAAAAATATTTAAAACCTATGCTCACTACAGAGGCGGATCGAGCATGCCGAAACCACCGAGCGAATGACAATTTTTATTGTTAAAAAAAAAATAGGAATATTGGAGCTTCATTTTCGAAAACGAAGAACTTTTGTACTAAAATTTTCTGCTCTTTTAGAAACTTTTGTAATATTTAAGCTATCACCTATACTTTTTGAGATTTTGACACAAAGGTCGGCTATTTTTTTCTCAATTTTTATTAATATAATTATTGTATTTTTTTTTGCAAAAAAATCCAAAAACGGCTTTGTTTAGATGCCATTCTAGATCGTTTAAGCCATCAACCATATTTTTGTAACTATTTTTCTCAGAAAATCAACTCCTCGACTAGACGATAACAAAACATGTTATATTTAATTTTTTGTTTTATTGCAAGTATCCTGTACGTAAAGTATCACATTTGGTATTTTTCAATGTTAAACCTCTCTATTTATCCATAACAATAACTTGTAACAATAAAGAATATACCAATAATAGAATGACGAACCCGAGATCGCTTTTCGGCAGACATGATCCCAGACAGACAAAACATTTACCCGCCCAATAATAATATTTCCGCGGTGTCGTGTCGGTTACTTACAATAAACAGTTTTTATTTTTGTTTGTTGAAAGGTTCGCGGTTTGTAACAGATACGTAGTTTAGTGTTGGTGTGATTTCATGGGATGTACAGGCTGTTGCAAAGTCGAGGGCCACCATGAGGTATCGGGAACGGTAAGAGATACAGGGTTAGTTAGAAGTACGGAAAAAGCAGCAATGACAATGTGATATTTGTTTTAAAATATTTTTTAAATAAATTGAGAAAAAATAAATTCGAAAAATTTCTTTTTTTCGGATAATTCCGAAACGGCCGCAAATTTTTAAATTTTAAAAACGGAATATTGTTGAGCATAAAAATTCGCAACTTTGCCCCAATTTAACGAACCCTGTATCTCTTACCGTTTCCGGATCCTAATGGTGTTCCTCGAATTTGTAACAGCCTGAATAAACCACGTTGAGTTATAGGTACCATCTTAAAATTAACTAGACCATTTTTTGTATTTAGTAATATACTTTTATTATCGATAGCTTAGTAGTACTAAGTACCACGTATCTTCTTAATTGAAGACCTTAACTTCAAAACGGCCTAAGTGTCAAAAATACCAAAAATAAGTTTTTTGCTTAAAAAGGTTCTGTATAGGGTGATTCAAAAATCGATCACGAAACTAAGGGGGTGATTCTACTTGACAAAATAAGTGTAGAGCTTCATATATTTTTTTTTAAATGTCATTCGTTTTCGAGTTACAAGCCGTCAAAAGTTCAATTTTTATTTTGGTTTTTTCGCCATATTGCATTTATTTTTTTACCAATCCAGTTGATATTTGGCACACAAATCGAGCTTTGCAGATTATAAAATTTTAAAATAAAAATACTTTTTTAAATACCGCCAGAGGGCCACTTTACCTTAAACTTAAAATTTATTTACATCATAACTTTTTATTTTGACAGATATCCCAAAACTGGGGGCCCCATTTTATAGACAATCAAAAACTTAAAAAACAAGGAACTCTTTATTAAAGTCGATAAACCTCATCGTTTAGGCACCAATAGAGATCAAAGTTTTCATCAATTTCAATCAAATTACCTACATACATACAGGGTGTCCAGTAACTCCTGACAAACGGGGCGATTCTACAACAGAAAATAGGAAAAAACTTCATATAAACATATGTCCTAAACGTCTTAGTTTTTGAACTCCGGTGTGTTAAATATTTAAAAAAAACTTATTTTTTAAGATTTTGATTGTCTATAAAATGGCGCTCCCAGCTTTGCGATATCTGCCAGGAATAGCGCTGTAGCACAGAACACCCCTGTGATGCCATAACACTATCAAAAATTTTAATACCGGTGCGAAAATTCATCAGTTATAGTTCGTGAGCTAGTAGGGTAGGGCGGGGCTAGTTGAGCAATTTTTCACTTGATCAGTTATAGCTCCTCAAAAATAGGTCTTAATGGCTTATAACGCATACTGATGGATTAGCAATTTATTCCTTATTAATAGTGTCCATAGTAGTTTCTTTCTAATAAGTCGAATTTAGGAGCTACATCTATTTTAATGTAGATAGTCAAGTATGCCCAACGTACCCCATAGGTGGGGTAAGTTGAGCAAGGGTATGGGGCTAGTGGAGCACTTAGAAAGTATAGTCAAATCATGGCTTGAATGTTAGATACGTTTACAATAAAAATACATTTTGACAATTTGCTTTTTATATTTATAATCTTATAGTGACAAAACAACAAATCTTAATTAATAAAACAGTAACGTACCTAGCTTAGCTAAACTACTGGATTTAATATCTATCAATTCATCTTCATTTTTTAAACTTTTTAAGCAGTTTTATTTTGCTTCTCTTGTAATGCCTTCTGTATCTGTTAAAATTGCAGCTTTTCTTGGACTCTTTGGGTATGGTCAAACATAATTTTTTTGGAAATAGTTTGACACCAGTTAGATAGCTTGTTTTCTTTGTTGCTTGTATAAAGTTCAGGTTGCAGCCTCTTTTAAATCTTGAGAAGACTTTAGTGTTTTACTGTTATAAGTCCGTATCCTAAAAATAAAAAAATAAAACATTTTATACTTAAAACCGTGGGGTTAGTTGGGCAACTGTAGCTCAACTAACCCCAATCTGAAATTTTAAAGAAAAAGTGAATTTATTAAAAACCGGTTAGAATTGTATTCAAAATGTTTATACATATTAAAACTGCAATAAATTTACTTAAGATTAACACTTACCTGATTGAGAACGGAATACATTTAACTATTACAGATAAAATTTTCCGGCTTGCAATTATTTTACTTTTTAATCACAAAATAAACAATGCGCATGGATCTGCTCGATCGCCGTCACCACTAGCGGTTGCACAATCAGTTCCCTTGCGCAACCCCTTCTTTGCGCTATTTAATGCTTTCGCGTGTGGTCGATAGTTTTTGAGATATTTTGATTGCCCAACTTACCTCTATGCTCAACTAGCCCCGCCCTACCCTAATGAAATTGACTTCATGATAATAGCACTTTTAAAACCTTTTTGGGGGATCCTTTTAACGAGTTAACCACGAATATGTATGCGACCATATATGGAAATGACGCTTTAAAGCCTGTCAATGTCAAATGTTTCGGGTGTCGGACTAGGCAAACGCATCACTTTTTTGTCGGATAAACCTTGTGCCAGGACTCTTTGTTTGTCCTCCGGACAATGCGGACGTGCGTAGAGGACTACAAAGTTCTACCCGGGGTGCCGTACGGACGTTTTTACCTTCGGGGATTAAGGAAAGATTCACGCTAAATTGACGGAATCTTTCTTCTGGAGCTAAGCGCTGTGAGCGAAGATTCCTATAAGCTGATGGTATCCTGTTTGGTGGTGAACACGAGGTATTTCTCAAATGGCGGAAATGGATGGGCGTGCCATGGGAACTGTCAGTAGTAAAAGTAAAGGTTATACGTAACACCAGTAGCGGCTCTTGGTTTGACAGCCGACAGTTTATGTATTACATCGATTGTAGAATTATTTTTGTTTTCTTTTTGGAATTTCTGGGAGCTACGAGCTCGATTATCCAGATTTTCCGCCCACGAAGCCCTGAAAAGCATAGTCCGGAAGAGGAAGAGCTGGTGGATTGGACCTGAAGGGACAAAAACAATAGAATAGAATAGAAACCTTGTGCCAAAAGTCGTAAGTGTTACAGTCACGAAACCATAAGACCCATGGACATGTTTTGGGTATCGGATTGGGCGGGTTTCGTAACTGTAACCTTCACGATTTTCGGCACAATGTTTAAATACTGCATGTAAAACATTGTGGTAAACTTGTCCGACAAAAAAGTGATGCGTTTACCCAGTCAAACACCCATTTGACATTGACAGGCTGGGTTAAAGCGCCGCTTCCATATATGGCGGTATGAATATTCGTGGTAAACTCGTCAAAAGGAACCCCACTAAAAGATATTGTGTGTAATGGATGATGGTAATTATTTGGGTACACGCCAGAAAATTAAATTAAAATTACAAAAAAAAACAAAAAATTAAAACAAGTAAAAATATAACTAAAAATCGACGTTTTGGTGGCAGACATGACAAGACAAATTTTTGGCGTGTACCACAGCCTTCTTAACTATGAGCCGAGAAGGAGAAATCTGGCAACACAGCACAGTAGGAATGTCAAGTAAAGTTTAGAAGTAAACAGAAATCAGTTTAAACGATTGCTTAAAAGGTTTTTTCTGTTTTTGAAAGTTAAATCGTAGCGTATATTTATTATATATAAAAAAACAAGTAATTTATTGTTATATTTAAAAAATTGGACCAGTGCCAAGATATTATTCGCTGTTTTTACGTTTAAATGTGCGCGTATAGTTGGTGCGTACGGCGTACATTATTCCACGAACGTGTTGCGTTTCGCGCTGCAAAACGAATTACCCCAGATATATTAAAACTGAGGGTTATCAAACAACATTTAATTTCCCCATAAACGATGAAATTAGAAAAGCCTGGTTGTGCGCTATTGACCGGATAAGTGTTTTTTTATTAAAGTAAAAGTAGTACCTATACGGTAAATGGACAAATATATTTTACGGGCTACTAATTAACTAAGTGTGTTTTTAAAAATTGGTTTAATTTGTCAATAGTGTGTATAGTGCACCAAAAACAATTATTTACCCCAAGCAATATCCTAAGGACTATATCAACTAATGTGCATAAATATACTGGTAAGTTTACCAAAAAATATTTATATAGATATTCTAAAAGTTATTTACCTAAGGCGGTTTTAGGGTAAATATAGTGGAAAACCTAATTTAAAGCGTTTGTTATTTTAATGTACATCTTATGTAATACAAATGAGGCTTTTATATTTATAACTAAACACACATGCTTTTAATTCATTTTAAATATTGCAGATATTACTAAGTAATAAATGTTCAGTTAACTTTAAAAAGCTACATTGGTCTGTTCGCAAAAAATGCATAAAGCGGGGTAGAAAACATCATAACAATTTGAAATTTTTAAATCCTTGGCAACAAATTTGTATAAGGCAGAAACGTTCCTGATAAGTTTTGCAGACACATTATTGCTTTTTAGGGCAACTATAGTACCTATTTAAAATTATACCTATATGTTGTCTAAAACATCCTTAAAAAAACACCTACATTTTGTTTAAAACACTTAAGAAATTAATTATATTTAGCTTGTAATCTATTACTCATTTCAATATTCCTACTGTACAGTGTTGTTTGCAACGTTGCCTTTCTTACTTCATAGCTCATAGTTTAAAAAGGCTGTGCGTGTACCCAAATAATTACCATTCATTAAATGAATCCGCCAAACTACAGAACATATATATCTTCAATTATTTGTGTAATTTCATGGCTTTGTCGCCCGGTCTAAAATATTATCAAATCAGCTGTGGTGAACTATAAAATGATAATGAGCGATTCCCTCACTATTTTTGTTATTGCGTAGGTTAAGTGTCTAGACGGAAAGGGTGCTGAACCTTGGTTTACCTAAATAATTAGGATTTGGACTAGAGTGTTTGTGGAGTGATATTGACATCCAATGTTTAGTTAATGCTTTTACTGGAAATCGATTATGGACAGCTTGGCTTTTAGTGACAAAGAAGTAGCGCAGCCCAAGTTTCTTTTTAGGTATTTTTTTTTGTTTTTACACTGGCGATTAAAAAATTTGAGTCACTTTAAAAGTGCAATTTTCTTAGCATATACAGGGTGATTTAAAATCTATTACGAAACTAAAAGGGGCAATTCTACTTGACAAAATAAGGGTAGAGCTTCATGTATTTTTTTTTCAAAATGTCATTCGTTTTCGAGTTACATACCGTCAAAGTTCAATTTTTATTTTGTTTTTTCGCCATATTGCATTTATTTTTTAACCAATTCAGTTGATATTTGGCACACAAATCGAACTTTGCAGATTTTAAAATGTTAAGACAAAAGTATATTTATTATATACCGCCAGAGGGCACTTTACCTAAAACCCAAAATTTATTTACATCATAACTATTTGTTTTGACAGATATCGCAAAGCTGAGGGCGCCATTTTATAGACAATCAAAAACTTAAAAAATAAAGTACTCTTTATTAAAGTCGATAAACTTCATCGTTTTGGCACCAATAGACATCAAAGTTTTCATCAATTTTAATTAAATTACCTACATACATAAAGGGTGTCCAGTAACTCAACCGACAAACATTACGTGGCGATTCTACAACAGAAAATAAGAAAAAAACTTCATATAAAGATATGTCCTAAACGTCTTAGTTTTTGAACTACGGGGTATTAAAAAAACGTTTTGTTTTTTAATATTTAACAAATAATTCTTTTTGCAACTTATGTGGCTAACTTCATTCTGAAGGTTTGTTATTAACAAACAAATAGCATCTGTTACGTGATCAAATGTTTAGAATCACTTGCAGGTCAACAAACTGAGGGAAGTGGGAATTTAAATAATAACACTCATTAAGATACCAAAGTACTAAAACACTTCTCGTATGTATGTATAGTACCCTTTTTCACGTAAGCTGTTCGCGCAGTGCGGCAATAATACTTCTAGTAGGTATATGGTTTAAGTACTTAACAACGGCAATTGGTGTATTTCCTTTACCTTGTAGAACCGTTCTCTGAACTGTCAGTAGTGTCAAGAACAGTTCTACAACACAAAAAAATATTGTAAAAGGGACACTTTTGGTGTCATTCCCGGCGGTTCTGGGATTGGTTTATTCCTTTTATGCTCTAGAACCGCCCAAAACCGTTCTTGAACTGTCAAAAGTGTCAAAACTGATGATCAGTCCAGTGGCGTCTAGAAATTGCGCATTTCATTTTGCATTGTTTTTGTAGTGATATTTGGTGAAAGATGTAATTCCAAATTTTTTTATTTAAAGTAAAAGAATTTACAACATAGTAATAATAAAAAACTGTTGTATAAACGGTTGTTCTACTAATCTAATAAACTGTATATCTCCGGTACTGAACAACATGGCCGAAATATGGGAGATGTGACGTCATAACACGTCAAAGCAATCTGGCCGAATGTCGTGACCTTATATAGACCGACTTGGGTCTAAGGTGAAAATAAAGACAATGGAGGTCCAGAATTCTTTTAATAGTAGTGTGTGTATCCTTTTCCCTATATCAATAAATAAATCAATTTAACAATAGAGACGCCTACTTCACTTCCAAAATGTACACATATCTTCATCTATCTTGCATTTTAGACTTTGAAACTAGTTCCCTCAAATATAATTAATATAAAAAAATGTTGGTCAATAAAAGTTCTTTACAATTATTAATACCCTTCTAAACGTGGTTAAAAGTAAAAAGTGTTTTGCAACCGTTTAAGTCGGTTGTAACACATACAATATGCATTAATTACCCCAAAAACGTTGCATAACGTACATGAATAAGAAAAGAAGAATAACCAGAATGGCAGAAATTAAGGTGAGCGTGCAGCGCCAGCCAGCGACATTCGACCTTTACAGGTTTTTGCACTCGGGACCCACATTTTCGGTACGTTTACCTCCATCTTGCGAAATTTCGGCAGGTAGAAAAGTTGCCTTTTTGTTTGTTTTTTATTGGAAGAATGTTTTGGCCAATGGGACCTGGCTGCTAAAGCTGATATTGATTTATTTCTGCAATAAACTTTTCGTTTTATTGTAGGCTATTAAGAGCCACTTTTACTAGTAGCAGTTCTTGTTGGGATGATGACCGAAATTATGCCTATTATAGCTTTTAATTATTCATTTACTAAGAATTTTTGGGAACTAAAATACTCGATTATCCGGATTTTTCACCGACAAAGCCCTTGAAAGCGTATGGGTGCGACATCGCACAAATGACTAGAAAGGGGAGAGCTGGCGATTGAGTAGTATTAATACCCAAGGAAAATACACTTTTTAATAAGGAGCGCTTGAGATCCCATTTAATGTTCGCTAAATTTTGTGACGTAATCTTTTTCCGTAATTCTTTGTTTACAATCGTACTGGAAGGTTTTTTTCGAGGTTTTGGTGTTTTTTTACTTTTTATTCATTGATCTTTTACATAGGTTAAGTTTTTACTGTTTATAGTTAAACTGAGTAGTTATTAGTACTGCAGTTACAGAGAATTTTAAAACCTGTAAACAGGGGTCACTGACCTTTGGATATTTTTTTACGGGGAATTTACGTTTAAATCGTTATTAAGGGTAAGATACAATTTTAGTGGTTTAATTTTATGGTATGGAAGTATTTGTTTATTTTGTCAGATAAAAAATATTATGGCAAAAAGTTGACGTCACAAACATAACCTATATTTTCGGACAAATATAAAAAATCGAGCGCTCCTTATTAAAAAGTTTATCTTCCTTGATCAATACCATAAACATAAACAAGCAAGCAAGTAAGCAATGCTCAAATTAATATCAATTGAAATGTGGTGAATTTCTTACAGCTACATGCACGGACTAGCTGACACTCATGACGTTTAACTATTGACTAAAAATTAAGTTTTCCTAAATATATATCTAAATTTAACCGTTTTCGAAATAAAAAACTGCATATAAGTTTGCTGTCTGATAACCAGAAGGCGTAGAAAAGCAAATTACTTGTTAAATAAAAGTTTACGCCATACATTTTTTTGAGTTGAAATTAATTGTCTGTTTGTGCCGTAACTACGCATCACTTTGAAGTCAAAGTTGGCAAAGCTCTTGCACACTGGTTACTCTATAATATAGACTGAGTCTATATATAGAGTAATATAATACACTGTTTTTTTAAACTTCTTAAATTATTGTGTATAATTATTTAAAAGTTTGTTGGTTATGTTTGAAATATAGGGCTCACACTGAATTATTTTTTTATTTATCTTTGGACAAACCACGAAGACTAAAAGCCTAGGTAAATACTAACGTATTATGGGTGTCTTAAGCGAGGTAGGAGGGAGTTTGTTGACACGGGACTTAAATACTTGAAGATTTGGGGGAACGAAAGACCTCCGCGGGCAGCAGGTTCCACATTCTAGAAACTCTAGGGATAAAAAAACGAACAAAGTGGGAAGTTCGGGGTCTGTCCAGTTGAACCGTCTAGGGATGCCTATGCGCGGCACCACGAGTTTCTCTGTTGGAAACAGTGAGTGGAGGAACTATACTAGGCATTTTTCAGAGCAAAAGCCATGAAAGTACCTATAAAAAGCGATAAATCCCCACAGCCCGACGATGGATAATAGAGGGAAGCCTTTCTGTAAGTGAAGGATCATAAATAAGACGAATAGCTCTTCGTTGAAAGGAATCAAGAATGCTAAGCGTTGTAGGGGACGCCATGCCCCGAAGAGAACATTATTCCAAGGGAGGTCGGATTTGAGACACATACAAAGTGTATAAATTAGAAGGGAAAAATACTTTTTGCTCGAAAGAGAAATCCAAGCTTTTTGAAGGTGCCATGGCTATAGATACAATGTGTTTATGCCAGTTAAGGTTACTTTCAAATGTGACGCCCACAAGATTGAGGGTGTCTTTGCTCTGTAAAACTTGGCCGCTCATAAGTAGAGGATGGGTATTTGATGACTCTTTTCGCGATAAGGAACATGATCGTGTTTTGGATGCATTAAAATGGACGAGATTTTTGCGTCCCAATCCAATATTAAATTAAGATCCTGCGAAAAAGATTTTTGGCATTGCTCTGCGTTTGTTTTCCAAATCAAGTTTAGTAATGGGTTTAGGAACCTGAAAACTGGAGTGAAGGGTACGATTGTCGGCGAAACTATGAAGGGAATTAGTTGTGGACGAGAGAAGGTCGTTGATGTAAAAGAAACAATGTTGGTGCCAGAACTGAGCCTTGAGGCACTGAATAAAAATATTTTTGTTGATAAAAATGCCTTGAACATCCGAAAACTATATTAAGCTGTTTTCTGATAATGTTTTACAGTTCAGTTTGTTGCATTTTAATAAGGTGGCCCATATTTCAAGCATTTTTGTTAAGTGTATAAATATGACTTTTGTTTTCTTTTTCAAAATTGCAAGTTTATAATGAAAATTTTAAAAATAATATTTGCTTCTTCTAAAATATACATTAGGTAACTAATTATTTGTTAATAAATATGTAAACTAGTAGTACAAATAAGAAAATATATTTAAAAAACAAAAAGACCGAAATTTGTAAAGTTTAAATCTTTACCCTTTTCCCCTATAAGGTATAGTGTTCTGTGACTGCTTGTTTTAGTAATATTTATTTACAATTGTAAATAATTTTGTGTTAAATAACTACATTGAATTTGCCATTGTTGTCATTTAGTTTTGTTTTTACTGGGGAAGGGAGAGGGGCAACTTACAATGGCTGGAGTTTGCAGGGGCTATATTTTAGAAAAAATGTTTATAAAAACTAAGTTAACAGTGGATTAAGTTTTATGTCTACGTTATCTAATTTTTGCAATTAAATTTTGTAACATGCATAGATAATAAATAAAATTCTTTATAATTACTTTTCCCAGAATATCTCGCATTTTCGAAAAACTAAGAACAAATTTCCACACAACACGCGGTCTGGTCCAGCAGGATTTCGGCAGGTAAACCTTTCTCCTTTGTTTGGGTCGTCGCGGGTTCATAGCTCCTGCAACCTGCAATTTGCAAATCAGGTAGTAACCGCCACCTGGGCCCACTGAGGTAAGAGGTTAAGCCATGTTTCTTTAAATTGCGTAACCCAGTCTGGGCCACGGCGGCAGCGGCGGCCAGACATGCCCGCAAAAACGCGCCGGGTTAAGGACCGCGAATTTCTTAGACGCGCGCTGCGTTGCCAAGTGTAATTGGAGTTTTGCAAGACATAATTATATTTACTACGAGCTTTTCGTTCTTCTTTTGACATTTATCTTACTGCAATGTTTGTCTATCATTTGGAATTCTAAATAAAGCTCTGTTATACATTATGTAACGTTGACTTCTATTAATGAAATACTCTCGACCTACAGGGAGTCAAGAGCTCGCCATCCTGAGGTCGAACCAAATGTGCTGGCGAATGGCGCTGAAGAAGCTGCTAACGTCATAATCCAAAAAAAAAGAAGTAAAACTATGTTTTTGAAACACAAACACACCCGTTTTTTTGGACATAATAACAACAATAATAACCTAATTCGATATCATTTTTACACTAAAGCCTAGTTCATAAGCTTGTGAAATGCGAATCGTGTTCTGATTGGTCAATTTGTAACAAAACATTTGAAGGTCGTTATAAACTGACCACTCAGAATAAGTTTCGCAATTCGCAAATGGTATTTCGCAAGCTTATGAACTAACAATACGGAAAACGGTGTGTTTCCTAACTACGGTACGAATAGGGATGTCAAACTTTTAAAAAATCATTGATATATCGATATCGATAAATAATATCGTTTTGACTAATATCGATTATTCGATATATCGAAGAGCAATATATCGATATCTGAGAGAGAAAAAATATCGATAAATTACCTAAGTTACATGTTTTTTTTCTTAACAGGTAGTAGGTAAATAAATACGGTATAATAGTAAAAATTACCTTTATTTTACTTTACTTTTTTATTTTACTGTACAACATTTTTGACAGTTTAAAAAATTTAAGTGAAAAAAATCGCTTTTAAATTGTGTCTTATTTACTACAAACATCGACAATATTTAATATCGATATATCGAGAAGCTAAATATCGATAAAGATTATCGATATTTGATTTCCGATATATCGATATTTGAAAATAATCGATATATTGTTGCCATCCCCAGATACGAACCTATGTCAT
Source organism: Listronotus bonariensis (assembly GCA_014170235.1). Lineage (NCBI taxonomy): Eukaryota > Metazoa > Arthropoda > Insecta > Coleoptera > Curculionidae > Listronotus > Listronotus bonariensis. Next base: position 30,027 of record JACEGR010002205.1, on the reverse strand, counting down.
TTTATGAAGAAAAGTTCCTATAAAAATAAAAAATAAATTTTGACCTCAGTAAATAAATAAAATGACCAACCAACTTCCGATAACAACTAGGGTAGGGCGGGGCTAGTTGAGCATAGAGGTAAGTTGGGCAATCAAAATATCTTAAAAACTATTGACCGCACGCGAAAGCATCAAATGGCATAAAGAAGGGGTTGAGCGAGGGGAACTCATTGTGCGACCACTAGTGGTGACGCAGCGATCGAGAAAAGTATCCGTGCGCATTGTTTATTTTGTGATTAAAAAGTAAAATAATTGCAGGCCGGAAAATTTTATCTGTGATAGTTAAATTTATTCCGTTCTTAATCAGGTAAGTGTTAATCTTAAGTAAATTTATTGCAGTTTATTTATGTATAAAGATTTTGGATATAATTCTAAACGGTTTTCTAATAAATTTAATTTTCCTTTTAAATTTCAGGTTGGGGTTAGTTGAGCTACAGTTGCCCAACTAACCCCACGGTTTTAAGTATAAAATGTTTTTTTTATTTTTTAGGGTACGGACTTATAACAGTAAGACTACTAGAGTCTCCTCAGGATTTAAAAGAGGCTGCAACCCGAACTTTGTACAAGCAACAAAGAAAACGACCTAACCTATCTAACTTATAAATTTTCTCTGCAAATAGTTTGACCATACCCAAGAAAAGGAGCCAAATCAAACAGAAGATAGAGAAAAGCTGCAATTTTAACAGATACAGAAGGCATTACAAGAGAAGCAAAATAAAACTACCTAAAAAGTTTAAAAGACGAAGATGAATTAATAGGTATTAAATTCAATAGTTAAGCTAAGCTTGTTGCTGTTTTATTAATGAGATTTGTTGTTTTGTCACTATAAGATTATGAATATAAAAAGCAAACTGTCAAACTGTTTTTTATTATAAACGTATCTAACATTCAAGCCATGATTTGACTATATTTTCTAAGTGCTCCACTAGCCCCATACCCTTGCTCAACTTACCTCACCTATGGGGTAAGTTGGGCATACTCGACTATCTACATTAAAATAGATGTAGCTCCTAAATTTGACTTATTAGAAAGAAATTTCTATGGACACTATTAATAAGGGGTAAATTGCTAATCCATCAGTATGCATTATAAGCCATTAACACTTAGTTTTTAAGGAGCTATAACCGATTAAGTGAAAAATTGCTCAACTAGCCCCGCCCTACCCTACTCGACTGCTCATTTATTTTAAAGATAAAATTTGTTTTTTAGTTTGTTCATGTTGTGTATGGATAATTTTTAGAATCACTTAAAGAAGCTTTTTTTTTCTCGGAAACAAACCTAGATTGCTAGATAGGGTCCGTGCGTTTAGTAAAGAGGCCACCGACGTCATCACTATATACGCAAAATCTCCTGTTATTCCCTCAGCCCGTATTTAATTTTTTTTAATCAAATCTTTAAAATGCCTACTTCCTAGGTAAGGATACAAAGCCCTCGAATCCGCGATTGAAAGAGAGTTACAGAAGATTTCGCGTAGATAATGATGGCTTCTTTACTAAACGCGCGGACCCTACCAAGAAATCACAAGGGACTTGCGAGACAAAGTTGCATTTTTAATTGCCTAATTGGAAAAAAAAATTAAAACTACAGAATTGTCATTGGTTCACTTTTTTTCTCAATAATATTGGATGTGGTTTCTAGTGGGATGCCACTGGACCCAATAATTTTAATTTAGTTAAAGCTATAGTAAAGCATTTTATTACTTTTAAACCCTGTGCCAAATTTTAATCACATCATTTTTTGTTGTGGGCTTTAATCTAAGTTTTTAGAAAACAATTTAGCCGTTTACTATTAAACCAACAAGTTCAAATTAGTTAAGCTATCCAAATATTTTTGCATGATTGTGCTTGGCAAATATTTTTAAAAATCCCTGAATCGCTTCGTTGTCTCGTGTTTTTATTAAATTATTGTTCATTTAACTATTTTCCAAGCAAAATCATGCTTAAATATGTGTGTTAGTTAGATATACTGTATAACAATAGCTAAAGGTATATCGGCCAGTTAAGCAACAACAAAGGATGTACGTGAGTCATTCAATGCGAAATGTTGTGTGTGTACATGCCGGTATTCACGTTAGACTGTCTCTTTTTCTCACATTGCCATTGTTATGTTATTTATCTTATCCAGTATAGCAGTGGCTTGTCTCAACAACACAAAAAAACTGGTTATTTTTCAATAGTAGTGTTGTACCTTATTTTGATTTTAATTTAAATTACCCCAAATGTGCATTTTATATATTTTTTTACTGTGTAACACCATCATATAGGGAATATTTCCATTAATTAAATCAAAATCTGTTTTCTTATAAAATATATTATGGAAAAATCAAGATAATGTGAAAATTCTGGAATAACGGCAACATCGCCGAAGCCAATTTCTTTGCATTAGTCGTTGCCATGAAACAAATTCACGACACGACAATGAAACAGCGTTGAAGTGAATCGTGAATCTATCATTGACATGAATTAAATTATTCTGTTAAAATAGAAACATTTTGTCGATAGAAATCGGAAAATTAATGATTCGAACCCGACAATATTTGAGAAATAAAATGTGTTAAACTTCTCGTAAATAAGGTACCTGTACGAATTAAGGCCACCTTAAGAAGTTTTATCTTATTTTTTGAAAACCGGGCAATAAAATAAGCCCAAAAATGGTCAGCTATTGATGGAGGGTACACCCTATAAGAGCACATAATAACTTTTTAATATTTCCTTAATATGTATGAATTTTAGCTGGAAGTAAAAGTGACTGTTTCAAGGAATTTTTTTTTCCGATACGACGTTTCGTTTTCTAGCTACAACCATCAGCTTCATTTTTTTAAGGCACTGGCTAAATGACCAATGAGTTTATGTGGGCATGCAAGATGCATTAAAACCGAAAAAAATATGCGCTTCAGTAAGTTAAAAGGATAAATGTAGAGTATAAAAATGTCGACAGCCGACCAATTATTGTATCTTCGGTCGGTTGCGGTGGTTAGTGAAGGGTATTAATGAAAACTTGCTAACAGCGCTCGGTAAAAAATAGGATTGCAAAACAAGTTAATTAGACAAAGAAGAACTAATGGGCTTATTGACAAATATAGATGGGTCCACATTTAATTAATTCTAAAAGTTTTACTACAAAGTACACAAAAATGATAAAGTAAATATACCCTTTTGTGAACAACGATTTATGGCAGCAAAAAATAATTGTCCCGACGAGTTTCTAGTTCCGTGCCACCGGTTTTATGGCAAGACAGAGGCGAAATAAGAGGATGTTGTTTTAAGTACGTGACGCGTGTTTAAGCAGTGTTTTTTTATTTATCTAAAAAATAAGAAATCAGGCTCTGTAAGCGCTATGTGCTTTTGAAAAGATTTGTTTACTTTATCATTTTTTGTGTTCTTGGCGGTATTGCTTTCAGAATGAAATAAATGGACCCATCTATACACTCATACGTAATATATTCGCATAAACGTTTTTTGTTTTTAAATTTATTTATGTTGTGTCTTTGTGTCTTTGTGTCTTTCTCTATATCGAATATTGCATATTTTTTTCGTAGTATCAGTGGTGTCAATTGTGCAAAAATATTGTATAAAAAATTACTAAGATAAAGTGAAACATTACCTTGATCAAGCCCATTCATAAATATTTATTTTTGGTATTGTTTGGAGAAAAATATAATTTGCTTCTTACTTTACTACATTATATTAATTATTATAAGTTACTCACAAAGTTTTCCCAAACTGAAAAAAATTACCGGCCGCGTCTGGTATTAGGGTAGGGCGGGGCTAGTTGAGCAATTTTTCACTTGGTCGGTTATAGCTTCTCAAAAATAAGTCTTAATGGCTTATAATACATACTGATGGATTAGCAATTTATCCCTTATTTAGTGTCCATAGTAATTTCTTTCTAATAGGTCGAATATAGGAGCTACATCTATTTTAATGTAGATAGTCAAGTATGCCCAACGTACCCCATAAGTGAGGTAAGTTGAGCAAGGGTATGGGGCTAGTGGAGCACTTAGAAAGTATAGTCAAATCATGGCTTGAATGCTCTAGATACGTTTACAGTAAAAATTCATTTTGACAATTTGATTTTTATATTTATAATCTTATAGTGATACAACAACCAATCTCGTTAATAAAACAGCAACGTACCAACTATTAGATTTAATATCAATCAATTTATCTTCTTTTTTAAACTTTTTAAGCAGTTCCATTTCTTGGACCAGCCTTTGGGTATGGTCGAACTATTTTCAGAAAAAATTTATAAGTTAGATAGGTCAGCTCGTTTTCTTTGTTGCTTGTACAAAGTTCGGGTTGCAGCCTCTTTTAAATCTTGAGGAGACTGTAGTGGTCTTACTCTTATAAGTCCGTATCATAAAAATAAAAAAAAAAACATTTTATACTTAAAACCGTGGGGTTAGTTGGGCAATTGTAGCTCAACTAACCCCAACCTGAAATTTTAGAGAAAAAGTAAATTTATTAAAAAACGGTTAAAATTATATCCAAAATCTTTATATATATTAGAACTGCAATAAATTTATTTAAGATTAACACTTACCTGATTAAGAACGGAATATATTTAACTCTCACAGATAAAATTTTCCGGCTTGCAATTATTTCACTTTTAATCACATAAAATAAACAATGCGCACAATGAGCTCCCCGCGCAACTCTTTCTTTTGATGCTTTCGCGTGCGGTCGATAGTTTTTGAGATATTTTGATTGCCCAACTTACCTCTATGCTCAACTAGCCCCGCCCTACCCTACGTGTAAATTATGGTCTTTACTCAGGGACGGGTATTTTTACCGTAAAAGTGTGATAGCTCTCCTTAATTAAATATTAGAGAAAAAGGTATTATACAGGGTGATTCTAAAATCGATCACGAAACTTAAGGGGGTAATTCTACTTGAGAAAATAAGAGTGCAGCTTCATATAATTTTTTTTCAAAATGTCATTCGTTTTCGAGTTAAGCCGCACACAAATCGAGCTTTGCAGATTCTAAAATTAGACAAAAGTACTTTTTTAAATACCGCCCGAGGGCACTTTACCTAAAACTAAAAATTTATTTACATCATAACTTTTTTATTTTGACAGATATCACAAAGCTGAGGGCGCCATTTTATAGACAATCAAAAACTTAAAAAATAAGGTGCTCTTTATTAAAGTCGATAAACCTCACCGTTAAGGCACCAATAGACATTAAAGTTTTCATCAATTTCAATCAAATTACATGCATACATACAGGGTGTCCAGTAACTCAACGCAATTGTATAAAAAATTACTAAAATAAAGTGAAACATTACCTTGATCAAGGCCAATAATAAATATTTATTTTTATGATTGTTTGGAGAAAAAATATAATTTGCTTCTTACTTTCTTACATGAGGCATTATTAGTTACTCACAAAGTTTTCCCAACCTGAAAAGAAAATTACCGGCCGTGTCTGGTATTACGTGTAAATTATAGTCTTTACTCAGGAACGGGTATTTTTACCGTAAAAATGCGATAACTCTCCTTAATTAAAAACAACCTGCAAGTGTCTGATATCAGAATTCGCGGTATTTATATCAGTTTTCTATGAAACGCCAATTTGTTCGTTTGTACCAGTTCGAGACTGCTTACATCAGTGAAAGAATAAAACTTCCTAATAGACTCGTTTTATTAAAACAGATTAATAGCTACCTAATAGAGACATTTTGCACCTCCTTATTTTGCAATTCCGTTATGGTTAACGTTATTCTGAGACTGCGCAGTAACGCAAACATGATCCGTTATCGTTATCGTTATTGTTAAACTGCGTGGTTGCCGGATTGTAGAAATTTTAATATCAATTATTTAAAAGGTTAAAATTGCCGTATTAATTAAAATATCATTATACAAAGGCTCTAATTATCGAAAAATTTATAGCAGTAGTAAAAATCAAATAGTGTTAAGAAATTAAAACGGACTTGCACTTTTTACGGATATTCTAAATCAGTAATTAATTTAGATGTTACAATCTGGCACACTTGCTTTTATTCTACTACCAAACCTAACCTTACTTTTTGGGTTTTGCTTATACTGTATTGTTTGCATCTACTTTAAAAAACGAAATCGACACAAATGTTTGCATATATTTAAATATCAATATATATCTCATGAAGAATAAAAGTAAATACGAATTTTTCGTTAACTTTAAAGTCGGTGTACCACAGGCAAAAATAAGGTTATGTGTCGAAAGAGCAGACGCAAGATCAATTTCTTAAAAGAGGCTGCAAAATCTCTGTCTAAAACTGCTGTTGTAATCGTTATGTTTAATAACGATAACCATAAGGAGTAGCCAAAAACGTCTGTTATTTTAAGAGGTGCAAAATGTCTCTATTATTGCTGTTGTTTTTTTTTGTTTAAATTGATTTTAGATAAAAATTGTATTTTTAAAGCAAATAAGTGAAATGTGGGTAGATTTTAATGAGTTTCTGTCGATTATTAGAGAGTTTTGTAACTAATTATTTTGCCCCGTCACTTACCAGTCATGTTACGTTACGCTGGGTACATCCAATTTAGTTTCAATTTTACCCAGTCGATAAGGTTTAATAGTGGTATGTTAGGCGGTATTTTATATTGGTGATGTTGCAAATTAAACATCCGTTGGCAGAAGTTTACATCTTCGAAAAATGGTGTAATTTTTTTCAACTGCAATTAGCACTTATACAGGATTCCCCATAATTGGCTACCCATTTTAATAATTGAATAACATTTTTTTGGTTTACCAAACAAACTTTTATTATACCATTTGAATTAAGGCTACCTCTTTGAGATTTATGATAATTTATAAATATTTGGCTCATTTAATTTCAACTTTTTCAAAATCGTCTTCCAAATGACCTCCACACTGAAAAAAATATATCTTAAAACAAAAGCCTTAGACTTAATTTGAGAGAATTGTGACTTTCATATGTGTTAAAGAAATAGGATCTCAAACAGAAAAAATATGTTTTCAGCTTTGCGTACTAAATTCAAAAGAAGGCGCTTTTGTAATAAAAATAACCTTATTTTATTTAGTGACCCCAATGGGTCTACATTAAAGAACGATGTATTCCGTTAAAAACATCGAGCGCTTTCCCACTGAGAGATTCTTTCTTTAAGACAAGATACTAAATACCACAGACTGAAATAAAATTTAATTCAATTAAGATAATTATATTAAATAAACAACTAGTTCTCTTTTTGATAGTTAAGAGAGGAATTCCTGCTTATCATGTCATCGATGATGCGTTTTGCCGAACCTCAAAAGACTTATCAAACTGGCTGTCCCGGGTCCAAGTTGAATAATACGAATAACAAGTGTATCTTATAAAAAAAAACTTTCGTTGTTCGACGGTAGGATATAATCGTACCGTTGATACCGTACTAAAAAGCATAATTCAGTGAATACTTATATTAAAGAAATAGGTTCTTTGACATAAAGGTTAAAGATTTTGGTATAGGTTCTTAAAATAAGAACCTATTATTTTAAAGAAAATTCATTAATATTTTGATAGAAACATTTAATATTTCTTTTGTTTAAAATCTTAAAGCTTATATTTAAGATATTAAAGAGCTTAAATCATAAATCTTTAGGTTCTTATTTCTTGATTCTGATATTCTTAAAATAATACTAAAAATATTTTAATTTAAAGAATTTCTTTTACATTAAAGACATAAATTAAAGTATTTTTTCTTCCAGTTTAAGAACCACTATTATTTTAAAGTAAGAAATAAATCTTGGTTTAAAAGCACAACTATTCAAAAAGAATGCATATTTGAAAACCTTGTATTTGCTTAAAACAAGACATTTTTTTTCTGTGTGCACCAACTTCAACACATTTTTCAATATTAGATAAAAAGTAGTTCATTAACGGCACTCGATTTTTTTCCCGTGGGGGTATTTAAAAGCCAAAGTGTTTGCGAGTCGTCCAGGTACAATCGAGGAACTCAAAGTCAAAATTTGTGAAGAAGTTGAAGAAATAAACGAAGGTTTGCTATGCTGTGTAATGAAACACTTTTTAGTTAATATTAAAAAATGTGTTGAAGTTGGTGGGGTCATTTAGTCCTTTAGAACACGTGATTTTTTTAAAGTTAGATTTAAATTAGCTAAATATGTATTAATTATCATAAATCCCAAAGAATAAATTGTAATTTATATATAATTTCTATTTTTAATATCTCTGTTACATTGGCGGTCTACCATTGGCTTCAAAATTAATACAGAGGAGCAATTAAATCACTGTTTTTAAACCAGAATAAGGACTGCTCATTTTCCGTGTTACCTACCGATTTTTGAAAACATCGACAAATTTTATAAAGATGCGTTTTTGTCTTCAAAACCAAGTAAAAACACTTTTTTTTATTTTCGAATAGGGTTGTTCAACATTCGGTACCATTTTTTCTGGCTCGTGAAGCTGGCTGCTAAGATACAGCGCGGCTCTTCCATAAGGCCATTATTTGATCAGTGGCCAACCTTACGACGATAAAAGATGCATTAAGACTAAAAAAATAAACTACCTATGTGCTTTAGAAAGTTAAAAAAGAAAACGGTATATTGCAGGATCTTATTTGCTAAAACTTATTTTTATCGAGATAGATATTTAAATAAAACACTCAAGAAAACTAAATTAAGGTGTATTCACTGTCAAAATAAAGAGATTAAAGGTAAGGATGAATAATCATAAGTTTTAAGGTTCAAAATCAAACAATTTCGCACAATCGCACAACTTAGTCTCTAATCAAGGCGCTACGCTATCGTCACATCGACGTATAGTCTCTAGTGAAGCCAGGGTTGCCACAATGATTTTTATAAAAGTACTAGATTTGACAAATAAGCTAAAGCTAAAAAATAGTTTAAAGAGAGGGGGGTGTAAGTAAAATAAAAGTAAAATAAAACATAAAAATTATAATAACAACTCATTAATATTCACGTCAAGCTGACTCATCATTCGAATAATCTGACAATATTAATGATGAATTTAACAATTCTTTGTCAGGTTCCCAATGAATTCTTTTTTCTCCCAAAATTCTTTTAATTCTAGGTTTCGCAAATCCCTTTCTCTTCAATATCCGCCAATTGAACCCATTCAATAATAATATTTTCATATTCTGACTCTAAAATTGGAAATAAAGGATAGACTTTTTGGAATTTTTAAACGTCCTTTAGGGAAAACCGGTCGCATGATCCAAAATTAATAGATACAAAATTTTACTCCTATTGATAATATACAGGGCGAGTTATTTTTAAAAATAGGACAAAGTTGTTAAGCAATTAAAGTCAAAAAATAATTTTTGTCAATTTTTACATTATGCATTAACAGTTTTTTAAATACTTGGCTTAAGGCAGCGAATTTTTAAAAAATATTTAAAATTCATATGCAGGGTCCGGCAAAATTACCTATTTTGTTTCTTTAATATAAAAAAATGTATCGAGTATTCACTATGGCGATATTTTTATTTGGAAAAGTAGGCTTTGGAGAGTTTATTAAAATTGTTGACAGTTGTCAAAATGCCGCGTTGGTTAACAGAATATCGCATTTTTGTGTCGAAAAATTTATTGAATATAATTCCATTATAGCCGTTCAAAGGTGTTTTCGACGTCAATTTAATGACCGACAGTGTCCGCAGCGGAAGAGCATTACAGTTTGGATTCGTAAATGGAGGACAGGAGGATCCGTTTTAGACAAGAAGTCAAGTGGGCGGCCAAGATCTGCCTGCAATGCACTGAACGAAGACAGAGTTAGAAATGCAATTATCGCTAGTCCCAAAAATCTGTTGTTAAACATGCTACTGTTTTAAATTTATCTGAGCGAAGTACACGAAGAATGTTAAAAAAATGAATTTTCACCCATACAAGATCGCAATTGTTCAAGAAATAAATCATCAGGATAAGATTAATAGACTTGAGTTCTGTCGCCTTCTTCGTACCAATTATCAAGGTATTAAAAACAATATGTTTATGAGCGATGAGGCCCACTTTTATTTAAACGGAGATGTAAATAAACAGAATTGTCGTTACTGGGCTCAAGAGAATCTACGCGAAATTCATCAGCGTCCATTACATTGTCCCAAAGTAACTGTATGGTGCGCCATCTCCTCGTCTAGGATAATCGGACCTTATTTTTTTGAGGAAAATGGTCAGACAGTAACAGTTACTGCCGCACGCTATGTTCAAATGTTGCAGATATTCTTCTTACCGCAAATTCAAAATGAAATTGGACATTACTGGTTTCAACAGGATGGCGTCCAGAATTTGCGCATTTCATTTTGCATTGTTTTGGAAGTGATATTTGTTGAAAGATGTAATTCCAAATGTTTTTTATTTAAAGTAAAATAATTTGCAACTTAATATCAATTAAAAACTGTTGTGTAAACGGTTGTTCTACTAATACAATAAACTGTATATCTTCGGCACTGAACAACATGGCCGAAAAATGGGAGATGTGACGTCATAACACGTCAAAGCAATATGGTCGAATGTCGCGACCATCTCTATATAGACCGACTTTGGGGATACCTAATTTTTATTTATTCTAGCGAGCATGAAATTCAACTTTTTTTTGTTTCAGAATAGGTGTTTCAGGACTACGTCTCACAAGATTATAATCTTCGATCAAAGATAGCAGCATGGATCAGACTTCTCTTGTATTGCATTGTTTTCAATTGATAGCTATAATGGTAAGACTAAAGCATAAAATTCTTAAGCATGGGGCAGATTATTTTAACGTGTTGTGTCCTGTTGTGTCGTGTCGTGGCGTTGTGTGCCGTGCTGTGATGTGAACATATTTTTCAGTGTCTTGTTGGCCTAACTTGACTTTCATCTAAATGTTGGTTTCGTTTAGCTTTAATAAAAAAACAAAATTCACGCCAGGACACGACACGACACTTAGCGTCAAAGCAATGTGGATAGCGCCCATTTAAATATTATGGAGAATAAGGACGCTAAAAAATTGGACATTCATAAGTTTTATGACACGACACGTTATAACAATGTGTCCTCAGCTTCAATTAGTACAGGGTCATTTAACAAGGACCGAATAGGGCATATTAACGTCCCTTAAATTCTGTACTTTTATGAGGACATTACATAATATAAATTAATTGTCAGATTCACGGAGCTATTGATTGGGTATATTATTATTATTATTATTATTATTAACAAAGCCAATAATAGTTATAGTTTTCGCTATAGTTGTAAAACACTAAACACAATACCAAGTTTTTAATCATATTGGAATTTTCGAGCTGGCTCCCATCGACACAGCACGTATATTTAGGCGAGTGTCCAAGGTAATGACAAAAATTTAGCCTCATCTATTTAGCGGACGAAAATGTTAAATTTGAGGTTAAAAAACATCCTCGAATTGGTCAAGAAATGGTCATAATGGTCACTAAGTGTGACGATTGGTCATCCATACACCAACTTTTCAGCGTGTTTAAAATATCAAGGTCATCGAAAAATTTTACCGCCTCAAATTTATCATACTTAATTTAAAAGGATGCAATTGGTCACAAAATGGTCAACATTGGTCAGTGTGAATAATTAATTGGTCAGCAAGATTAAAGTAGTTCTGTATTAAATGAAGACATTCAAGGATAAAAATTTGTTTAAACGGCCCAAAATTTAAAATTTAGATTCCAAAAACAAATTCTGAAAGCTAGTAACAATTAGAGAATTGGTCGTATGTATATATGGTCAAAGACACTGGAAAATATAAAGAGTTTTAAATTGGTGACGAATTGGTCACGATTGGTCAATGAGTTGCAGTAATTGGTCAGTGGTAAAATATACTGTAGAAAAGTTGTTTCTAAATTTACACTTGTTACATAAAAATATGTGAATACTTAGAGCTCATTTAATGCTATATAAATTGGTCACGAATTGGTCACGGTTAGCCAGTCGGTCGCAGTGATTGGCCAGAGGTTAATGAGAATATACCGGTGTATTTTTTCACTGTTTTTTAAAAAATATATATGTAACACTCAGAGTTCATTCTATTCTACAAAACTTGGTCACGATTGGTCAGTAGGTCACTTAGATCGACTGACCAATTCGTGACCCATTTTATATAGCATTAAATGAGCTATAAATGTTGATATTGAGGTGCTACACATATTTAAAAAAAAAAAACAGTGTAAAACCACCCCTGTATCCTAACCAGGTACTCTTAATTAATTTTTAACTGTATATATTATTTATGTTGAAAGAGGGCCTTGAAGTTTTCAAACTTTTTGTATTTATTCCAGTATTTTCGACCAAATATTAAATACCTATGGCCATTTTTCTAATTATTACCAGCTTTTAGAATTTGTTTTTTGAATTTAAAATTATAAATATTGTGCCGCTCCCAAAATTTTCTCGTCCTGGAATGCCTTTATTTACCTAATATAGAACTGCTTTAATCTTTCTGACCAATTAATTAATCATACTGACCAATGTTGACCATTTTGTGACCAATTGCATTCTTTTTGTTTAAGTATGATTAATAAGAGGCGCTAAATTTTTTTTTATGATGTTGATACTTTAAACTCGCTGTAAAAATGCCGTGACCAATTCGAAACTATTTTTTAAACCTCAAATTTCACATCTTGGGCCGCAAAAGAGATGGAGCTCAGAAATTTAGCATTGTTTTGTGTGTCTAAAGCCAAACTATAATATATACAGGGTGACTCAAAATAGATCACGAAACTTAAGGGGTGATTCTACTTGACAAAATAAGGGTAGAGCTTCATATAATTTTTTTCAAAATGTCATTCGTTTCGAGTTACAAGCCGTTAAAGTTCAATTTTTATTTTGTTTTTTTCGCCATATTGCATTTATTTTTTAACCAATTCAGTTGATATTTGGCACACCAATCGAGCTTTACAGATTCTAAAATTTTAAGATAAAGTACTTTTTAATACCGCCAGAGGCACTTTACCTATAACTTAAAATTTATTTACATCCTAACTTTTTATTTTGATAGATATCGCAAAGCTGGGGCGCCATTTTATACAGAATCAAAAACTTAAAAATAAGGTACTCTTTATCAAAGTCGATAAACCTCACCCTTTAGGCACCAATAGACATAAAGATTTCATCAATTTCAATCAAATTACCTACATACATACAGGGTGTCCAGTAACTCAACCGACAAACTGTGTGTTAAATATTTTTTTTTTTAATTTTTAACACCCCATAGTTCAAAAACTAAGACGTTTAGGACATATGTTTATATGAAGTTTTTTTCTTATTTTTTGTTGTAGAATCTCTTGGTTAAGTTTGTCGGTTAAGTTACTGTACACCCTGTATGTATGTAGGTAATTTGATTGAAATTGATGAACACTTTGATGTCTATTGGTGCCTAAAGGGTGAGGTTTATTGACTTTAATAGAGAGTACCTTATTTTTTAAGTTTTTGATTGTGTATAAAATGACGCCCCCAGCTTTGTGATATCTGTCAAAAATAAAAGTTATGATGTAAATAAATTTTAAGTTATAGGTAAAGTGCCCTCTGGCGGTATTAAAAAGTACTTTGTCTTAAAACTTTAGTATCTGCAAAGGTCGATTTGTGTGCCAAATATCAACTGGATTGATTAGAAAATAAAGGCAATATTGCGAAAAAACTAAAATAAAAATTGAACTTTAACGGCTTGTAACTCGAAAACGAATGACATTTTGAAAAAAAATTATATGAAGCTCTACCCTTATTTTGTCAAGTAGAATCACTCCCTAAAGTTTCGTGATCACCCTGTATATTGATGTTTCAAGACAAAAAGCCTAAATTTTATACTCCCTTTAATTTTCTTTATTATTAGTGATTATTTTTTTACATTTTTAATTTTAAGTTTTTTTTTCAGGGATTTTTCGACCGACGCAGGACCGCCTTTTTTTGCTCAAATTATTTTTGTACTTTTGACTTTTTTGCGAGAACGAACCCGTAGAACCGAACTTGTGTGGGTTTTTGATCACGGGTTCGATTTTAAGGGTACTTTCTTTCGAAAATTTTACAGGGACCTACGCGGCTAAATGAGATGAAATTCGAAGAAATTAAATGAGGTGGTAAGAGTTCTACTTATTTAGTTAAAGGACTCTGTTGTGTATTAAGCTTAGAGCTTGTAAATAGCAATGTGCCTACAAAAATTTATGATATATTTGGGATGTAGAAACAGGTAGATTATTATTTTAAAAATATACAGAATATATACAAACTTTATTTGGTGGTAAAGAAAACACTATTGCCCAAAATTAAATAGATGAAAAATCGGGATTTTCAGGCTCATTTTAATGAATACAGTAAGGAACTAAAGTCCGTCCCTATAAATTTTATTAGAATATACAAAACGGTTCAGATTTAAGAAAGGGGAAGAGTTACTTTAGGTCCTCACTGTATAAACCTATTGATTGACAATTAGATGGTCTAATAAACTCTACAGAGTTTAACCAAAGAATACCAGTCCATAGAACCCCACAAGTGAGATTTCAGCGTACCCTACAAATTTTTAGTACCTACCGCGACCAACAGATGGCGAAAATAGTGTCATGTCGCTTACATACGATTACCATCAGAAATTGATAGCAGTCGCTGACGAGCAGTCGGCCCGATCAGTTAGAGTGAGGATATACACAAAATTTAATAAAAATAAAATCCCCGATAAATGAACCCAGTATCCATAAGATTATTAAATTTATTATTTCAGAATAGGATATATCGATGCGTTTTTACAAAACATTGTAAGCGACATTCGCCAATTTTACGGGAAACGATTTTTTCTTCCCATCGCGTAATTTTTAAAGAAAAACCGAGATCTGAATGTTTTATTTTAGATTTCTTCTTAATTTGAATTACAAAACAAACATATTTAACATTTAATGTCAAAATTTTCAGAATCTCCTAAAAAAAAGCTAAAAATTTTAAAATTCTAAACCTAAATAATAGTTAATTTTTAAATTTTTTATTTTTATTTAATTTATCTTGACAACGGTGGCAGAGTTGCCACCAAAACGTCGATTTTTAGTTCTCTATTTACTTGCTTTATTTTTTTTTGGTTTTTTGGTACTATTAATTTATTTTTTGGCGTGTACCCAAATAACTATCATAAATTAAATAAACCGCCGAACCAATATAGAACATATCTTCATCCTAAATAAAGTCAAAGAAAAAAACGTTTCCCGTAAAACTGACGAATGTCGCTTACGATGTTTTGTCAAAAACCCATCGATATATCCTATTCTGAAATAATAAATTTAATAATCCTATGGATACTGGGTCCATTTATCGGGGATTTTATTTTTATTAAATTTTACGTATATCCTCACTCTAACTGATCGCGCCGACTGCTCGTCAGCGACTGCTATCAATTTCTGATGGTAATCGTATTAGCAAAGCGACATCGTACTACTTTCGTCATTTGTTGGTCGCGGTAGATACTAAAAATTTTTAGGGTACGCTGAAATCTCACTTGTGGGGTTCTATGGATTGGTTGGTATTATATAGCATAGCACTATTACATTTTACACTTGGTATGTGTAATTTAAATATTCCTAAATATCTCCAACAACTTTACACTTTATTACGATATACAGGGTGTCCCACCGGGAACTGCTGCGATCTATTTCTCGGAAAGTAGGATTTGGAAAATTTTGAAAATTTGGTGACATTATAAAGTCGGTGCGGGACATACAACTAAAATATTTTGACAGTTCTACCACTTCCGGTTATACCGGAAGTTAATGTCAACTTCCTTATTTTAAATGGAACACCTTATATATTATTTATTTTTCAGATTCTGTGTAAAATTCTAAACATAATTTATGAAGAGTGTTCTATACCTAAGTCCAACCGTTTTTGACTTATTTTTAATTTTATGTTAAAAATGACATTTTCAAGCTATTACATAAGGGGGCGTCCATAAATTACGTGAGGTGTTTTTTCCATATTTTGGACCCCTCTCCCCTTGGTGAGATTAGGTGAGATTTTCTTTAACCCCTTCCCCTATCTCATCTCACGTGAGATTTATAATGGGAATACAAAACTCTCAATTTCTTGAACCGAAATTGATTTTGTTTTCAAAAAATATAGAAGAGCAAAAAAAGGTCCTCCATCCAAAAAAGCAAAAAAGCAACAATACATACATCACATTTTCCTGGGGGAGGCCTGTCCCAAAATTTATTTTTCTTTTCTTTTCTACCTACACAAAAATTACGTGAGATTTTCACAGACCCCCTTCCCCCCTCGTGAGATTTGGTAAGATTTTGCTCTGACCCCTCCCCCTAAAAATATCTCACGTAATTTGATGGACGCCCCCCAACCCTAAAGTTTTTTTAAACAAAAGCTTTTAAAGAGTTGGGATTGGGTTACTCGTAGAAAAAGAACTACTTTATTAGACTGTATTGATATTTTTACAATAATGAATACAGAGTGGTCAAAATTAATAGTTAAACATGATAACGACAAAAGCTAAAAGTCAATTTTTTTCAAATGGAAACCCCTATATTTTTTACTTTCCTCCTTATTAGCACCAAAAATAAGGGTAAGTTTGTATAAGGATATTTATTCCAAAAATTTATAATTTTGAAATATTAACAATTTATCTATTCTCACAATGCTTTTAAGTGCGACTTCCTTATACAAACTTACCCTTATTTTTGTTGCTTAATAGAATAAGGTAAAAAAGATGGTAGTTTCCATTTGAAAAAATTGACTTTTAGGTTTTATGTCGTTATCATGTTTAACTATTATTTTTGACCACTCTGTATTTCTTTATTGTAAAAATATCAATACAGTCTACTAAAGTAGTTCTTCTTCTACGTAAGAACCCAACCCCAACACTTATTAAAGGCTTTTGTTTAGAAAATTGATGGTTATGTAATACCTTGCAAATGTCATTTTTAACATAAAATTAAAAGTAAATCAAAAACGGTTGGACTTAGGTATAGAACACCATACATAAATTATGTTTAGAATTTTACGCAGAATCTAAAACATAAATAATATATAGGGTGTTCCATTTAAAATAAGGAATTTGATATTAACTTCCGGTATAACCGGAAGTGGTGGAGCTGTCAAAATATTTTAGTTGTATGTCCCCCACCGACTTTATAATGTCACCAAATTTTCTAAATTTTCCAAAGCGTACTTTCCGAGAAATCGATCGCAGCAGTTTTCGGTGTGACACCCAACACTCGGCTTTATGCTAGAATCATTTTTGTTGTTATTATTGTTTTCTTTGTTGTTTACTTTTTATTCTTTTTTTTTTTAACTAAAATGTTCTGATTTCTAAAGTAATTTTCTACTTGTCATACACTCGATTTGTGTTATGTATGTATAAGTACTGGGACATTTTTATATCAGTTGGTAGTGTTATTTTTATATTAAGGGGATGCCGTAGCACGTCAAATGAGCTAAAACGCGATTTCCTGCCGTTTTTTAAATATTTGTTTGAGAAAAAGTTGTATATTGAAAGGTTGCTTAATATGATCCAAAGATTATCGGAAAGTTGGTTATTTTTACGGTTTTGTAATTTTGGGAAATTTAATGTGTTAATTATTACCATTACCAAAAATCAATTAACTTTCCGATAATCTTCGGATCATTTTAAGAAACTTTTCTATGTACAACTTTTCTCAAAACAAATATTTAAAAACCGGCAGCGAATCGCGTTTTAGCTTAATTTAACGTGCTACGGCATCCTCTTAAACATGTCGGTAACTGTAAAGAAACTCATATACAGGGTCTTTTTTCAAAAATCAATCAAATATGATATTTTTTTATTATCAACTTTTAATAAAAGTGTTAATAGTTTGTGCTCTAAATTTATTAAAAATTAGAGGATGGGCAATAGGCATACCAAAATGGCACCTGTTATCTGTGAAAACGTAGTAGTATTTCGTATTTGTAAAAATAATTAGTTAAGTAAGTGAATAATAGTTTTATAGGTGTTTTAAAGGATGTTTTTAGCTCGGAAGAAGTTGTTTGGGTGTCAGTTGAGGTAGTAGGTTGTATAGTACGTAATAAAAGTTTCAAGGGTTACTGTGCAGCCTGCTAACTTTCCTGATCTCATTCCTGTACAACGATCACTACTGACAATCATCGTGGGAGACTAGAAATTATTTTAATGGATAGTTAGTTGTAGTTTTGGAAAAAAATGCATGTTAAAGGAGGAAAAACCATATACGGTATTACAGAATTTTGTTAACAAAATTTAAGGGCAAATTCTACTGTTGAAAATTTAAGAAAAGTTTATATAAACATGAGTCCACAAAAACTATAGTATTTTTACGTTATAAGTCCGGTAGGAGACTTATTACAGTACGAGATGTTTACGGACGAGGCGACGCAGGAGCCGAGTCTGGAATATAAACGAGTACTGTAATAACACCTAACGGACGTGTATCGTATGATATTTTATTTCATACTGTCTTTATTAAAATTAATGAATAAATATTATTTATAAAATTTTAAGATAACATGTTGTTAGTTTCAAATTATTTCACCTGAATTACATAGGTAACAGCCTTGTTCTCCATATCATAGGTAAAGATGAGTCCAAATTTAATTCATTCTGAAAGCGATGCCGCCAAGTACACAAAAAATGATAAAGTAAAGAAACCCTTTTGTGAACAATGATTTATTGCAGCAAGAAATATTCAACCCGACGAGTGTCTAGTTCCTCACCACGTGCCACCGGTTTTATGGGAAGACAGAGGTGAAATAAGAGGATGTTTTTTAAGTACGTGACACGTTTTTTAGCAGTGTTTTTTTATTTATCTAAAAAATAGGAAATCAGATAAAACGTTTGGTCAGCGCAATGTGCCTTCAAAAAGGATTGCTTATTTCATCATTTTTTGTGTACTTGGCGGTATTGCTTTTAGAATGAAATAAATGTGGACCCATCTATACAATTGTCTTTGGTTATAGATATAGTGATTAATTATAACAGTTTTACATAACTTTGTAACGAGACTTCTCACATTTTTTTTATAGTTATGTTAACAAAAGAATTGTCAACTTATTGTTATATTGTTAGTTTTTAAACTTTAACAAAGTGTATAGAGGAATAGGTGGTAATAGGGAAACCTGCGGGTAATATGGACCGCCAGTTTATTCCTAAACTGCTACCAATTTTTTTTTTTTTAGTAGCTCAGTTACTATCTTTATTTGTAGTATAAGTCATACAGAAATTGTCGTGTTTGTAAGTTACTTTTATTTGGTATTTCCAAAAATTTACTGCTGCCTTGTACAGTACAAATTAAAGTGATTTAGTGACGAGTTGTTAAATTTATTTGGGGTGAAACTTTTCAAAGTTTGGTTTATTTACCAAATAAAAGGTAATTTTGCATAAAAAGATAATTTTTTTCCCATTTATTTTTTTTTCTATGGCTTGTGTGTTGCTAATATGGAACCCCCAGAAAGAGGATACTAAATCCGGGTTTTATTTAAAAATAAAGCTCTTCATATCTAACTAACAATAATAAACCAAATAGTATTTCATTCGGTTCTTCAGTTGGAATTGATGCATTTTGAGGAACCAAGTCAAGATGATGATGCCTCTTGTATATTTTGCGACCTAAAGTACTCTGAAGAACAACCGGGAGAAGTGTGGGATCAGTGTGAAAAATATTTATTGTGGGCTTGTCAGAAATGTTCAGGATGTGAATATTTCTGTTTCCACTAATAAATATTATATTCTTTCCAAATATGTGTTAATTTTTTTCTGTGTGGCATATTACCACCATAATTTCTCGAACTGCCACTTTCTTAAAAAATGGAAATAGCACTAAACCCTTTATCATCTCTCTCTCTCTCTATTTTTTTTCTTAGTTTTGGTCCCGTCAGGTCCAATCCACCACTCTCCCCTTCCGGACTATGCTTTCCAGGGGCTTCGTCGGCGGAAGATCTGGATAATCGAGCTCGTAGCTCCCAGAATTTCCTAAAAGAAAACAAACAATTCAACAATCGATGCAATGCATAAATTGTCGGCTGTCAAACCAAGATCTGCTACTGGTGTTACGTATAACCTTCACTTTTACTACTGACAGTTCCCATGGCACGCCCATCTATTTCCCGCCATTTGAGAAATATCTCGTGTTCACCACCAAACAGGTTACCATAAGCTTATAGGAATCTTCGCTCACAGCGCTTAGATCCAGAAGAAATATGCCGTCAATTTAGCGTGAATCTTTCCTTGATCCCCGAAGGTAAAAACGTTAGTACGACACCTCTAGCCGCCACTCCGGGAAGAACTTTGTAGTCCTCTACGCACGTCCGCACTGTCCGGAGGTCAAACAAAGAATCCAAGCCTTTATCATAAAATTTATTTGAGTAGAGCAAGGTTAGTTTATATTTATAAGGTTGCGACCTTATCTTTTAGGTGGTTCGAGGTCGGGGACGCAAGGAAAGGCACTCCACGGAGAAAAGTTGGCAAGACTGGGTAAAATTAAAGCTTATGATCAATCTAGTGGCGATGGCGTCTAGAATTTGCGCATTTCATTTTGCATTGTTTTGGAAGTGATATTTGTTGAAAGACGTAATTCCAAATGTTTTTTATTTAAAGTAAACGAATTTACGACTTAATAATAATTAAAAACTGTTGTGTAAACGGTTGTTCTACTAATACAATAAACTGTATATCTCCGGCACTGAAGAACATGGCCGAAAAATGGGAGATGTGACGTCATAACACGTCAAAGCAATATGCACGCGATTTTCTAATATATATAGAATTTATCTTTAAATAAACAACAATACCACCTCTACCTTTTATATTTGTTGGAAAAAAACAAACAGGGGTTCCATATTACCACCTCTTCCTCTAATTTTAAGTTTGTAAAAGTGATAACATACCATATCAACCAAGTACAACTTCAGGGAGATGATTTGATGTGAAAATATTAAATTTATTATTTTCTAGCCATCATATTACCGGTGAAGAAATCTTTTGTATTGGTTTGACGGATGATGGATTTTCGGGTACACGCCAATCTACAAATAATGGGACCGCTTCGGTCCTGGTCCCAAAGTATAGCGAGCTGACCTTGTTTAGCCCTATTGACACCTGTGAACAGGGGCGGTCATATCAACTTTCCGAAGGGGGGCCATATCATCATTAAATGGCCATATATTTGCAATAAGGTGTGTTAAGGTAATAAAAAATTAATCGGTTACAAAAGATGTGGCATGAAGCATAAGGGGGAGGGCCATGGCCCCCCTTATGACCGCCCCTGCCTGTGAACTGGCTAGTCATACAAATACAGGGTTCCACAAATCAAAAATCTTTCAACACGCATTGGTAACATCACAGAATAAACTGGGACGCTTCAAGTATTTTCGCAAAGGAAACTTGTTTTAAAAACGCAAAATAAAAAAAGTGCGTACATATTATGAAATGAAGATAATTGTGTAGCATCAATTTCAGTTAAGGTAATAAAACACGTGGTTATATTTGCTTGATGCTGAGTTATCTTTAGGAAAAAAATCAACGAACTTACCACCTTTTTGTATTATAAATAATAAATACACGATTTATGTGTGTCACCTATGACACAAATATAAAAAAATTGTTAGTATATCCTAAATTTTAAAAAAAAATAGACCCTTAAAAAGTGATAGCTTCACATTTAAATAAATATATATATTTTTTTATCTTTGGACAATCCACGAAGGCTAAAAGCCTAAATACTAACGTACCGTGGGTGTCTTAAGCGAGGTAAGAGGGAGTTTGTTGACACGGTACTTAAATACTTGAAGATTTGGAGGGGAAGGAAAGACCTCCGCGGGCAGCAGGTTCCACAATCTAGAAACTCTAGGGATAAAAGCACGAACGAAGTGAGAAGTTCGGGGCCCGTCCAGTTGGACCGTATAGGGATGCATACGCGCGGAACCACGAGTTTCTCTGTTGGGAACCGTGAGTGGAGGAACTATACTGGACAATTCTTCAGAGCAGAAGCCATGGAAGTACCTATAAAAAGCGATAAATCCCCCACAGCCCGACGATGGGCAAGAGAGGGAAGCCTTTCTGTAAGTGAAGGATCATTAATAAGACGAAGAGCTCTTCTTTGAATAGAATCAAGAATGCTAAGGGTTGTGGGGGACGCCATGCCCCAGATATGAGAACAATATTCCAAGGGAGGTCGGATTTGGGACACATATATATTTTGAAGTAGGTAATGTGAAATAAGAGCATAATGAAGCGGTTAAGAAAGTTTTTATTTTTTTTTCAAACGGGTATTGAGATCTTATTTTCTGTAATTATTCTTACACTATTTTAAATTAACCAAAAAAGTTAATAAAAATGACCAAAAGCGAATAAATTCTCCAAATATATGGCACTAAAATTAAGCAATTTTATATCAGTAACTAAGTATTTTTCTTACGGTGCTTTTTGCAGTTTTTTTTTCCTTAAAACTTGGAATGTTTGTAGCTAACCTGAAATAAATTGTATTAAACTTTTCATTTTCATTAATGTAATTTTTTCTTTTAGGCGGTTACAAATTCTAACAACAAACACACCCTTTACCCATTATCCTATTTTTTTATTATTTCTTATTTATAACAACAATTAAAAGAAATTTCGCATTTAAAAATTAACTTGCTTGTTTTGACAGCTCTTACGTCACTTGAGCGGCGATTCACTTTCTCCTTCACCCCAAAAATATCGATTTTCCCATCCTAACCCAGAAGCACAGTCACCCTCCGCGAAAATCGTTAACTTAAGCCGTATTTTGGTGGTAAAATTATGTAAAAAGACGATTCAAGAATGAGTCCCTGGTTTTGAGAGCTTTTTACATGATTTTATGTAGATATGGGCTGTTAACCAAAATTTTACAGTGGTAAAAAACTGTTTTAATTATTAGATAAATGCGTCAACAACCCGGGAAAATTTTAATAAAATTGTCTATAAGGAATTTAAATTAAGGAGCAGCAGTGTTGCCATTCGGTCAGTCAGCTGATAAAAATGGGTATCTAGATCAAAAGAGTCGAGAATATTTACCATATTTACAGAAATATACGACTTTGGGTTTGTGTCTCGGCTAGAAGCAAAAGCACTTTTGAAAACAAGGCAATAAATTTCAGAGAAAGTATTAGGCATTATAGTTTAAAAACCTAAATAAAACAAAGATTAGTTACCAGCTAACGTTCCGCGTAAATTTATATAAAGTGACAAAACGTAAGTTCTTCTTAAACCGCAGGCATAACAACCACCAAAACACTTAGCACAAATTGTAGACTAATTCTGCTTGTATCTTTATTGCATTTACTCAATAAATTATAAAGATTATTTAAAAACACGATATTAACTGCCACAACAACAAGAAAAACTTGACTATCAATTGTCATGAACTCTTATACTAGTTCAAAATTATGCTGATGAGGGCTTTTTTTAATAGAGACATTTTGCACCTCTTAAAATAACAGACGTTTTTGGCCTCCTTCTGGTTATCGTTATTAAACATAACGATTACGACAGCAGTTTTAGACAGAGATTTTGCAGCTTCTTTTAAGAAATGTATCTTGCGTCTGCGCTTTCGACACATAACCTTATTTTTGCCTGTGGTTCACCGATTTTAAAGTTAACGAAAAATCCGTATTTACTTTTATTCTTCATAAGATATAAATTGATATTTAAATATATGCAAACACTTCTGTTAATTTCGTTTTTTAAAGTAGATGCAAACAATACAGTATAAGCAAAACCCAAAAAGTAAGGTTAGGTTTGGTAGTAGAATAAAAAGCAAGTGTGCCAGATTGTAACATCTAAATTAATTACTGATTTAGAATATCCGTAAAAGTGCAAGTCCGTTTTAATTTCTTAACACTATTTGATTTTTACTACTGCTATACATTTTTCGCTAATTAGAGCCTATGTATAAATGATATTTTAATTAATAAGGCATGAAAATTTTAACCTTTTAAATAATTGATATTAAAATTTTTACAATCCGGCAACCACGCAGATTAACAATAACGATAACGATAACTATAAGCTCTTCTGTATTCATCCGTAATTAAAGGAGTCCGGTATGGTTAATAACGATAACGGATCATGTTTGCGTTACTGCGCAGTCTCAGAATAACGTTAACCACAACGGAATTGCAAAATAAGGGATGAAAATGTCTCTAATGTTGCAAGCTTAATTTTAATTATCTATGTTTTTTTTGTAAATAATTTTTAAGGTTTATTAAAATTTATTTTACAATTTGTGAGTAGTGGCGTAATGCAGGCAAAAGCAGGCGTCGCGTCGGCGAAGTCGTAACCGCGAGGCCCTTTTTGTCGATGAAGGTAGCAAAAAAGTTGCACAAAAAAATTGTCGTGACCTTTAAATACACATTCATTTCAATGTTATTAAATACATCTTAAATATTGACGTAGTCAAACATGTACCTGCGAGGCAGATTTGGGTCGAATACTGAAAATCGGTATTCGAATACCGGGAAAAGAAAGTATTCAAATACGGAATATTTGAATAGTTGGAAAGAAAAAAGTATTCGAATACTCGGTATTCAGGAACACCCGGAATCGGTAATCGAATACTGAAAAAAAAGATTTGAAGAGCAAAGAAGAAAAAAAAGTCCTCGTCTCATTTTTTCCTACTTTTTGTTCCCTTTTGGTATTGTTGGTTTTCTACTCGTGGCAATTTTGGTATTTGAATACTGCTTACACATTTCGCTATTCGAATACTTGGGACGCCGGTATTTGAATACTAAAAAAATATTCGTCGAATACTTCAAAAGTATTCGAATACAGAATCCGAATACTAACAAAAAAATATTCTGCCGAATACCAGAATACTACCATTCAAAGAAGGGCTGTTCGTCTTATTAATGATCCTTTACTTACTCAAAGACTTCCTTCTCTTGCCCATCGTCGAGCTGTGGGAGATCTATCGCTCTTCTATAGATACTTTTACGGCTTCTGCTTCGACAAATTATCCAGTATAGTCCCTCCTCTTGCAGCTCCCAACGAAGAAACTCGTGGTTCCGCGCGTAGGCATCCCTATACGGTTCAATTGGACAGGCCCCGAACTTCCCATTTCGTTCGTTCTTTTATCCCTAGAGTTTCTAGACTGTGGAACCTACTGCCAAGTTTTAAAGTCCCGTATTAACAAACTCCTCTTATCTTGCTTAAGACACCCACTATACGTTAGTATTTAGGCTTTCAGCTTTCGTGGATTGTCCAAAGATAACAAAAAGGATTCTTCACAAGTAGATCTCATTATAAAAGCACCCGCATAGTACAAAGTTTGAGGTGGTAAGGCTAAGTGGTGACGACTAATTTCCAGCGAAAAATTTATATTTGGGCTTGTTTGGTGGGCGGGAATTTGCTCCAGTTCAAAAACAAAAAGGTCCTCACCCTCCCATTTCCTCCACTTTTATACTTCAATCACACTTCCTACTGCCTATCCTGCACAAAATTAATAACAATAATGTCCATGTCCCACATTTTATATTTTTAAACTGCAAGGCCTCCCTGCTACGAGGCCCCTCCTGATTATCCATAAATCTATGTCCCTTTTAAAATAAACATTTATTTCCCCCTGTTTTTTTTTAAAATCTAAGAGCTAGTGAAATCCTTTCCATTCTTTTTGCAGCCACTTTTTTGTCCATTGTGATTTTTTTCTGAATAATTAACATTTCTTTCCATAAATATGAAACTAAAGACAACCAACTGTTGTAACGTCCAAAAGTGGCAACTTCTTTTTTCTACTTACACCTAACATTTCTTCAACTCTTAAAGCTTTTTCTACCTCTAAATCTTTAAAAAAACAAAATCAATTGAAAAACTACTCCTAGTTAAATTTACCTACCTACTAAATCTTTTTTTAGCAAATATTATTCCCCTTCTGACCTCTACCGACGAATTGCAGAACACCCGGTGCAGCGGTTGTGAATTTCTATACTGTTCATTAAAGGAAGTTTTTAAAAAATCCGCCCGTTTATAGCGTTTTCAATTTACATTCTTCGGGTTTGCTCGAACTTGGATCTGTGACGTCATAGTTCTAGCATGGTTTGTTTCTAGTTCAATTATGTGTATAACAATGATTTAACGATTTAACATGCCCTAAAATAATATAGTTTTTAATATTTTTTAAACATGCTATATATCTTCACAATATCTGTGAAAATATTTAGAATACTTCAAAAAACAAAATCGTTTTATCTAAAATGAAATTCAATTTCGATCGAAACACAGTGGTGCTACACGGTTAATCAGCTGATAAAAGTGGGATACCTAGATCCCATTTGCCGAAGAATATTTATAGTAATTTTTGTTTCGTGTTTCACTAGACACAAGCGTTTTTGAAAACAAGGCATTAAATTTTAGAAAAAACATATTAGGTATCATTGTATAACAACCAAAATAAAAACAAAAATGATTAAAAATCTACGTTCCGAGTCATTTTATATGAAGCAAAGAAACGTAAGTTCTTGTTTTTTAGACTTTAACTGCAGAGACAACAAAACCAAAATTTTCCTTCATTGAATTTTTACCGGAATCCATGATGAACACCAATTAAACACTTAAGCCGAGTCCTTATGTACGGTAAAATATTACGGAACTGCGGAGATCCGAAATCATGTGACCTCCGACAGACCAATGCTATTTCGATATTACGGTCACGTGATTCCGGATCTCCGTATTTTTGCAATAATTAAAACCTACATGAGAAGTAATAAAGCATTAATACCACAGTACAAAACCCCAAAGTAAAATATCTTTGATTGCTTGCATAAAAACAGAATGTCAGTAATTCATTTTTTATTGCTATGACGTCACTGTTAATTTAGTTTACGCGTGTCTTTGGAAGGGTTAATAAGGAACTGAAACTTAAATCCACCACGGCGATTTAAAAGTAAATTTCGCTAAAAAAACAACAAATAACAAGGGTTAATAACCTCTGCTTTCAGGCTTAATTTCTCTGTAGCTGCAATACTAATAACAACTAAATTTAACTAAAGGGTCTTCCAATAGGAGTTTCCGAACTTTCACAGTTGATAGCGGCCATATTGTTGCAGTAACATCTGTAGAATTGCCTGTTATTTATTCAGTCTGTCTTGCCAAATCACCATGGACGAATATAGCGTTTAACAGCACGTGCAAATGATCTATCTATCTATCTCTTTGTTTTATGGCTCTGATACTAAGTCAATTCGCCAGTTCTCTCGTTCCGGTCATATAAGCTATTGCTTATAAGCTTTCCCGGCTTTGTCCGTGGAAAATCTGGATAATCGAGCTCGAAACTCCCAGACTTTCCTAGCATATGAATAAGAAACACTTCAAACAATCAACAACAGCGATGAACTTCTGAACATGCATAAATTGTGGCTGTCAAGCCAAGGGCTGCTACTGGTATCGCGCATAACCGTCACTTTCACCACTGACGCTTTTCCGCAAGGCATGCGCACCTCCCCGACCATACGAAGACACCATGTGTTCAACACCAAAACGTAAAAACCTCAGGCTTTAGGAATCTTCACTCACAGCGCTTAGCCCCAGAAGAAAGAAGTTCCAATTTAGCGCGAATCTTTTCTCGATCCCCAAGGGTACAGCAACGCTCGTACGACACCTTCAGCCGCGTACCCGAGAAGTCTATGTAGACTTCTACGTAAACGTGAACTGCACTACTCGAAGACCGCGGAAAGAGTGACGTGCAAATGATAAAATTGTTTTATTAAAATCGGTTTTCTGTTTCGGCAACGTTTAGCACGCTTCGTCCATTTTACAGTCGCCATAATCGTCCTACGAGAGGACTATTATAGTGGATGAATTTAAGTCCGCTGGTTTAGTAAATAATGTAGCAACACCCGTTCATCTATGAAACGCAAGATCTGGCTATTCGCGACAATATACAGGAGAATCCGAGGCAGTCGATTTCGCGTTCACCGTCAATGGCGAGCGCTATAGCTTAATGATTAAAAACTTCTTTGAGACTGAATTGGGTAATATGAACACCAACGATATGTGCTTTTAGCAGGACGGCGATACATGCTACACAGCTCATGTCACATTGGACATTCTGCACGAGCGATTTGAGGCCCAGGATATTTCACGTGGAGGTGATGTGAAAAGACCACCAAGATGGTGCGATTTGACCCCGTTAGAATTTTCCTTGTGGAGTTTTTTTGAGTCGCAGGTTTATACGAATAAGCCATTAACAACAGCGGCTCTCAAAGTCAACATAACCCATGCCGTCTTTTAATTTCGGGCAGATTTATGCGCTCGAGTCATGGAAAATTGGAGAGTTCGGATGTGCGCCACCCAGCAAAGCCGCGGCGGATATTTGCATGTTGACATAATGGAATCGATAAACCTTTTAAATTTAAAAAAATTTCGATGAAATCTTACACACACATTGTTTTATTTAAATTTAAAAATAGGAAGCACCCTAATGAAAGGCCCTTTATAAACAATAACAACTTAACTACTACAGAAATTTTAATGACTAAAACAAAAATAGCTCCTTAAATACAAAAAAACTTTTAGTACGATTGTAACAAAATATCAAATTTAGCGAACACAGGCTGGGATCGAGCACTTTTGTTAAATTTATCACCCTTGGTTCGGGCATCTTCAGTGGCGTACCTAGAGGTATCGGGACCCGGGGCGAAAAGCAAAGTTGGGGCCCCTATCTTTTATTTTTGTAAAAAAAAGGTCCTCCAAATGGGGCTCCCTCCTTCAACTTAACATGATATACTTTAATAAGGTTGGGGCCCCCTTTTTATATTAAAAACATAACACAAAGTCCTTAACAACGCTCCTAAACCCTTATATGTCCCTTAAGAACCCCCAAATGGGGGCTCCCTCTAACTGGGGGCCCTGGGCAAACCCGCTCACCCTCGGTACGCTAGTGGGTATGTTAAATGTATTTCATTTACTAAACATTTGTATGTTTTTGAATACCTTAACCTTAAAACTACTTTTCAAGTTGAGAAAAAATTTACGCTTTTTATAGTAAACCTTATTTTCTGTATGTTTTACATAAAATCTGGCCCCCATTTGCGAGTCTCAAATTTTAAGCAAAACTTACTGATCAACACAGCATTTCTCAATATCTTCCGTTGTTTACTCGCACATCGTATTTTTAAATTTCGTTTCTTTTTTAATCCTTTATACTTTTTGTTTATTAAGATTTTTAATTCTGTAGAAACATTCTTACTGCGACTTTTATGCAGAACTTTGATGCATTGCATTAGGGAGTGCCACTATTTCAGCCAGAACAGTTTTTTTACAATTTACTTTTAGTTTTAACGTCAACAGCAAAACATTGACATAATTAAGTATCTACTTAAGGTAACTATCTAGTGACGTGGGTGGTATTGTGGGTTTAAAAACAGTGTAGTCTTTAATGACGAGTCACGATTTTGCTTAGCTATCAATTATGGATAGGTGAGGGTAAAACCAAGCCGTGCGGACGAAGTCTTTTACAGATTTTGGTAAAATTACATGCTTATCACCCTAATAAAATAGTGAATTTATATGTTTTATCTGGTAGGTACAGGCTTTTTAGATATTCAACCAATATTTTTTTCGAGTTTAGTTTAATACATTTTTTACACAACGCTGTATACAGGCAGTATACAAAAACAACTACCTTTTAACTATACCCCAGTTAACATCTGGGTAATGTCAGCCAGATGAGACGTATTTAACGTGGTGTTAGAGCCATACCCAACGGCAAATGGTGTTCCTGGAGGTCATCAATCTAATTACCGACCATCATCGCTTAACTTTTGCTGCTAAGGGGTGTTTTGAGCGGCCATAAGCATATACACTCTAGCTCGATGCTATCAGTTGCGTTTCAGTGTGTTGAACATCAGCAGGTAAATATTAGGCATTATTCCACCATTGTATGACGCTTTAGAACGCTTCCGAACTGGGACGACGTGTATATGTCTTTCTGGCCTCTGAAATCGAACCAGGGTCGTCCGCTTACCAGTAAGTGACTACTGCGTTACCAAGAGATACAAGCCTGGGTTACCCCTACTATAGTAATCTATTCGGACAGCCAGGCAGCCAT